>JAKYLM010000288.1:0-47500 GCA_023634145.1 Thymallus thymallus
TCTCCCCCTCTCTCAGGAGTTGGATGGAGGGATATATGTCCACGTGAAGGACTATCTAATCTCTATCTGTCGGACAGAGCTGGAGGCCTTTCAGGCCATACACAACACCTTCCAGTTCCTATTGGACAAATCCAACAGGGTGAGACAGTGGTGTGTGTGTTTTGTGTGTGTGTGTGTGCGCGTGTGTGTGTTTGTGTGTGTGTAATCCTGTTGGTTTCTGTCTCTCTCAGGTGATGCAGGAGTTTAACCAGCAGCTCTTCATGCAGGAGAACCCTGTGTTTCATAAAGCACAAGACTTCCAGTTCCAACCTAGCGACTGTGACACGGTGAGAGACACACACACACACACACACGTCTTGTGTTCCTTTGTACACAGTCGGACAGACACACACACACACACACACACACGGACAGGCCTCCTGTATCTGAGTTGTCCTTACTTATCCCTGTACAACCCTGCTCTCTGTTCCTATGCTGTGTTCATGCGCTCGCCTCTCGGAACATTAAAAGTACAGAACGACTTCCAAATGTAGAAAAAAAACTAACTGTGATGTTCTTCCCATGGTGATATTTCTGAGGAGCACCTGAACACAGCATACTCTTCTCTGTAGTCTGTGTGACTGTCTCTGTATGACTGTGTCTGTGTGACTGTCTCTGTGTAACTGTCTTTCTCCACTGACCTATAGTATGTGTCTCTGTTTTTCTGTCAGTCACTACAAACTATTTTCCCTTCATTGTCTTTCTCCTCCAAACCTTTTCAACCTTTGCTAACTCTTTCTCCCCTAACTCTTTCTCCCCTAACTCTTTCTCCCCTAACTCTTTCTCCACTAACTCTTTCTCCACTAACTCTTTCTCCCCTAACTCTTTCTCCACTAACTCTTTCTCCCCTAACTCTTTCTCCACTAACTCTTTCTCCACTAACTCTTTCTCCCCTAACTCTTTCTCCACTAACTCTTTCTCCACTAACACCTATCTGTGTATGTTTGATCGTGTGTGTGTATGCGTGTGTGTGTATGCGTGTGTGTGTGTGTGTGTGTGTGTGTATGCGTGTGCGTCAGACTCTGAGCTCGGTGCAGAAGTTGGTGGACATTGAGCCTTCGCCCGTCAGTGCCATGAGAATGACCCTGGCACAGGTAGACCTAACCACTAGTCTCTAACCGTCAAGCGACCACAAACCATTTAGAACCATAACATGACCATGGCTGCTGCATGCTTTTCAACCATTTTAATGGCACAATATATAACAAGCACACTGATTACCTCAACCATAACCATAACCATGGTTGCTAAATGACTTTCTACATACTTAATAACCACATGTTAGTAGTTGTGACCATGACCTCTGATGGTTGATCTGTTAGCATGCTGTTCCACTACAACCATAACACAACCATGGCTGTTTTACTGTGACCATAACCACAACCATGGCTGTACAACTACAACTGTAACCACAACCATGGCTGTTCCACTACAACCATAACCACAACCATGGCTGTTCCACTACAACCGTAACCACAACCATGGCTGTTCCACTACAACCGTAACCACAACCATGGCTGTTCCACTACAACCGTAACCACAACCATGGCTGTTCCACTACAACCGTAACCACAACCATGGCTGTTCCACTACAACCGTAACCACAACCATGGCTGTTCCACTACAACCGTAACCACAACCATGGCTGTTCCACTACAACCGTAACCACAACCATGGCTGTTCCACTACAACCGTAACCACAACCATGGCTGTTCCACTACAACCGTAACAACAACCATGGCTGTTCAACTCTCCCTCGGTTTCAAATCAGTCTATTTTCTAAACAGATTATTTATTAGCAGCAGCTGCCCCTCACATCTAGTTCTCTGGTGTATGTATGTGAGAGTGGGGTTCTTCTAAAGCTGTATTCAGTGGTACTGTACTTGGTGTGGTTGTTAGCTGTATCCAGTGGTACTGTACTTGGTGTGGTTGTTAGCTGTATCCAGTGGTACTGTACTTGGTGTGGTTGTTAGCTGTATCCAGTGGTACTGTACTTGGTGTGGTTGTTAGCTGTATTTAGTGGTACTGTACTTGGTGTTGTTGCTAGCTGTATCCAGTGGTACTGTACTTGGTGTGGTTGTTAGCTGTATTTAGTGGTACTGTACTTGGTGTGGTTGTTAGCTGTATCCAGTGGTACTGTACTTGGTGTTGTTGCTAGCTGTATCCAGTGGTACTGTACTTGGTGTGGTTG
The DNA here is from genome assembly GCA_023634145.1 of Thymallus thymallus. NCBI lineage: Eukaryota > Metazoa > Chordata > Actinopteri > Salmoniformes > Salmonidae > Thymallus > Thymallus thymallus. The sequence goes on from JAKYLM010000288.1 coordinate 2,231, forward strand.
TTAGCTGTATCCAGTGGTACTGTACTTGGTGTGGTTAGCTGTATCCAGTGGTACTGTACTTGGTGTGGTTGTTAGCTGTATCCAGTGGTACTGTACTTGGTGTGGTTAGCTGTATCCAGTGGTACTGTACTTGGTGTGGTTGTTAGCTGTATCCAGTGGTACTGTACTTGGTGTGGTTGTTAGCTGTATCCAGTGGTACTGTACTTGGTGTTGTTAGCTGTATCCAGTGGTACTGTACTTGGTGTGGTTGTTAGCTGTATCCAGTGGTACTGTACTTGGTGTGGTTGTTAGCTGTATCCAGTGGTACTGTACTTGGTGTGGTTGTTAGCTGTATCCAGTGGTACTGTACTTGGTGTGGTTGTTAGCTGTATCCAGTGGTACTGTACTTGGTGTGGTTGTTTGCTGTATCCAGTGGTACTGTACTTGGTGTGGTTGTTAGCTGTATCCAGTGGTACTGTACTTGGTGTGGTTGTTAGCTGTATCCAGTGGTACTGTACTTGGTGTGGTTGTTAGCTGTATCCAGTGGTACTGTACTTGGTGTTGTTAGCTGTATCCAGTGGTACTGTACTTGGTGTTGTTAGCTGTATCCAGTGGTACTGTACTTGGTGTTGTTAGCTGTATCCAGTGGTACTGTACTTGGTGTTGTTAGCTGTATCCAGTGGTACTGTACTTGGTGTTGTTGCTAGCTGTATTCAGTGGTACTGTACTTGGTGTGGTTGCTAGCTGTATTCAGTGGTACTGTACTTGGTGTGGTTGCTAGCTGTATTCAGTGGTACTGTACTTGGTGTGGTTGTTTGCTGTATCCAGTGGTACTGTACTTGGTGTAACTGTCTTTCTCCACTGACCTATAGTATGTGGCTCTGTTTTTCTGTCAGTCACTACAAACTATTTTCCCTTCATTGGCTGTATTCAGTGGTACTGTACTTGGTGTTATTGCTAGCTGTATTCAGTGGTACTGTACTTGGTGTGGTTGTTAGCTGTATTTAGTGGTACTGTACTTGGTGTTGTTAGCTGTATCCAGTGGTACTGTACTTGGTGTTGTTGCTAGCTGTATTCAGTGGTACTGTACTTGGTGTTGTTGCTAGCTGTATCCAGTGGTACTGTACTTGGTGTGGTTGCTAGCTGTATTCAGTGGTACTGTACTTGGTGTGGTTGTTTGCTGTATCCAGTGGTACTGTACTTGGTGTGGTTGTTTGCTGTATTCAGTGGTACTGTACTTGGTGTGGTTGTTTGCTGTATTCAGTGGTACTGTACTTGGTGTGGTTGTGTGGGGTAATGATGACTAGTTCTTCGTGGGAGACTTCATTTAGGATAGGATAATCACATTCCATAATTTCCATGGTAACCACTTAGGAAGAGGGTGTTGTGTTCCTCTTATCTCCATGGTAACTGTGTGTGTGTGTGTGTGTGTGTGTGTGTGTGTGTGTGTGTGTGTGTGTGTGTGTGTGTGTGTGTGTGTGTGTGTGTGTGTGTGTGTGTGTGTGTGTGTGTGTGTGTGTGTGTGTGTGTGTGTGTGTGTGTGTGTGTGTGTGTGTGTGTGTGTGTGTGTGTGTGTGTGTGTTGTAGAGTCGTAAGTTGGAGTCAGACACGGGGAGCCAGACAGAGGAGCACAGCCTGAACAAGGAGGCCAGGAAATGGGCAACCAGAATGGCCCGAGAACACAAGAACATCGTTCACTACAAGAGAGTGAGTCTACACACACTAGTTGTTCATGTTGGTCCAGATCATTTTTGAAAACCAGATGTGATTTTAGTCTGTGATATTTAACTGTGTGTGTGTGTGTGTGTGTGTGTGTGTGTGTGTGTGTGTGTGTGTGTGTGTGTGTGTGTGTGTGTGTGTGTGTGTGTGTGTGTGTGTGTGTGTGTGTGTGTGTGTGTGTGGCATTAGAGCCTGGAGGAGTGTGAGACACTGGGAGTCCCTCAAACGGAGCAGGGCCGGCTTGATCTGGAGCTGAAGATAGAGGATACCAAAGAGAACATCCGCAAGGCTGAGGTTTGTGTGTGTGTGTGTGTGTGTGTGTGTAAGAAGAAAAGGCTATACTCCTAAGGCTGCAGCATACCCTTTCTCCAAGTAGAGTTGTCTCCATCGATTCTCTCAGAGACAGCCTGTCAAACTGTGAATCAGATCGATGCATCTCCTCAACTCTTCCTCCTCCTCACCTCTCCCTCCTCCTCCCCTCGCCCTCCTCCTCCCCTCGCCCTCCTCCTCACCTCGTCCTCCTCCTCTGCCCTTCTTCCTTTTATCTCTGTTCTCTCTGTCTCTGTGATTTCATTCTGTCTGGCACCCTCTGCTGGCTGATGTAGTCATAGCGCAAACAGACAGATGAGAAATGCACATAACTATGGACTACTCTCTACCTCGCCCCTCCTTCCAAATCTCTCCACCTCCTTCCCCCTCTCTCCATCTCCCTCCTCTGTCCACCTCCCTCTCCCCCTCTCTCTCCCAGCCCCCATTATATCCTGCTATCTGTTGAATGTTTGATGAGTCCATTTAGATCTAATGGGTCCAGGGGGGAGGGGCAGAGCCAGGACAACCAATAGTCTGTATGGTGGGCAGGGTCAGAGCAGGAAGCAATAATGATGACAGTGTACTCAATAATTAACCACACTCCACTTCCTGATACTGATCAGACATTAAAGAGCTTTTATCTCCATGGAAATGTACTGTAATGAGTTTATCGCCCTGCACTTCCTGTGTACCTACATACTAATTACCTGCTTTATAGACTTTATGTTTGACTGTCTACAATTAGTCTGTCCCCTGAACACGGTCACCACCGAGACTCTGAAGGTCGCTGACGTGCTACTCCACCATAGACATGATGATTATAACTGATATAGCCTTCCACCATAGACATGATGATTATAACTGATATAGCCTTCCACCATAGACATGATGATTATAACTGATATAGCCTTCCACCATAGACATGATGCCAATAACTGATATAGCCTTCCACCATAGACATGATGCCAATAACTGATATAGCCTTCCACCATAGACATGATGCCAATAACTGATATAGCCTTCCACCATAGACATGATGCCAATAACTGATATAGCCTTCTACCATAGACATGATGCCAATAACTGATATAGCCTTCCACCATAGACATGATGATTATAACTGATATAGCCTTCCACCATAGACATGATGCCAATAACTGATATAGCCTTCCACCATAGACATGATGCCAATAACTGATATAGCCTTCCACCATAGACATGATGCCAATAACTGATATAGCCTTCCACCATAGACATGATGCCAATAACTGATATAGCCTTCCACCATAGACATGATGCCAATAACTGATATAGCCTTCCACCATAGACATGATGCCAATAACTGATATAGCCTTCCACCATAGACATGATGATTATAACTGATATAGCCTTCCACCATAGACATGATGCCAATAACTGATATAGCCTTCCACCATAGACTTTGGGCTGGCAGGTGACTGTGAGTGCTGATGGGATAGATTGAGGGCTGATGGATTGAGTCCTCCAACATCTCCTGTCAGTTATATTTCTTTTTTTTTTGTATTTGCTTTTTTTTGTTTGTTTTTTTTTACCTTTATTTTACTAGGCAAGTCAGTTAAGAACAAATTCTTATTTTCAATGACGGCCTAGGAACAGTGGGTTAACTGCCTTGTTCAGGGGCAGAACGACATATTTTTACCTTGTCACCTCGGGGATTCGATCCAGCAACCTTTCGGTTACGGGCCCAACACTCTAACCACTGGGCTACCTGCCGCCCCATATTGATTACCCAGCAGTGTGTGTCTGTGTGTGTGTAACCTCTCTCTCTCTCTCTCTCTCTCTCTCTCTCTCTCTCTCTCTCTCTCTCTCTCTCTCTCTCTCTCTCTCTCACTCCAGACAGTAAAGCTGAAGGCAGAGGCTCGTCTGGACCTGCTGAGACAGGTGGGCGTTGCCGTGGATACCTGGTTGAAGAGCGCCATGAACCAGGTGATGGAGGAGCTGGAGAATGAGCGCTGGGCTACAGTAAACTACACTACCCACGATCCCTCACTCTCGGTGAGACACCTGCCAGCCCTCTCACTACACCACCTTCCCTCACTTTGGAGGAAACTACCCACAATCCCTCACTACACTACACTCCCTGCAATGCCTCTCTCCCACTACCTGTCATCACCACAGACTAATGTTTATTTACCACAGGGCAGCAAGGCATGTGTGTGTTCTTCAGCACTTTGGTCCTGTGTGTGTGTGTGTGTGTGTGTGTGTGTGTGCGTGCGTGCGTGCGTGCGTGCGTGCGTGCGTGTGTGTGTGTGTTTGTGAGTCAGCAGGATGTTGAGGTAAGCAGTCTCTACTCCTAAGAGAGAGAGAGAGAGAGAGAGAGCTAATGTCTTGGCAGTAATACTGTAGACTACTTTATCACTGACCTCAACGCAGAGTCTCACAGTCAGTCCACTAACACCCCTATCAGATCACAGCAAAATCACACACTACTTGAACAGAGCTATGCTCAATGATGAGGCATCAAAGCCAAAGGAACTGAGTAATATTAAGAAATGCTATAGATGGAAGGAAAGTAATGTAGAAACCTACCAAAAAACAAATTCAATCCCTTTAAGAAAACTTCCTGGACAAAACGTTTCACTGTAATAATGAAGGTGCAAACTCGGCAGTAGAAAATCTAAACAGTATATTTGACCTCTCAGCTTCTCTATCAAATATACAAATGTCAAACAGAAAACTGAAGAAAATGAACAACAATGACAAATGGTTTGATGAAGAATGCAAAAACCTAAGAAAGAAACTGAGAAACCTATCCAACCAAAAACATAGAGACCCAGAAAACCTGAGTTTAAAACCTGAGTCTATGCCTTCACTATGGTGAATCACTAAAACAATACAGAAATACACTACGGAAAAAGAAGGAACAGCACGTCAGAAACCAGCTCAATGTAATTGAAGTATCCATAGACTCTAACCACTTCTGGGAAAATTGGAAAACATTAAACAAACAACAACACAAAGAGTTATCTTTCCAAAACAGAGATGTCTGGGTAAACCACTTCTCCAATCTTTTTGACTTTATAACAAAGAACAAACAGCAAAAACATATACATGATCAAATGCAAATCTTAGAATCAACTATTAAAGACTAGCAGAACCCACTGAATTCTCCAATTACATTGAATGAACTACAGGACAAAATACAAACCCTCCAACCCAAAAAGGCCTGTGGTGTTGATGTTATCCTCAATGAAATGATTATACAGTTGAAGTCGGAAGTTTACATACACCTTAGCCAAATACATTTAAACTCAGTTTTTCACAATTCCTGACATTTAATCCTAGTAAAAATTCCCTTTTTTAGGTCAGTTAGGATCACAACTTTATTTCAGAATAATAGTAGAGAGAATAGTGGAATTATTTATTTCAGCTTTTATTTCTTTCATCACGTTCGCCGTGGGTCAGAAGTTTACATGCATTCAATTAGTATTTGGTAGCATTGCCTTCAAACGTTTCTGGTAGCCTTCCACAAGCTTCCCACAATAAGTTGGGTGAATTTTGGCCCATTCCTCCTGACAGAACTGGTGTAACTGAGTCAGGTTTGTAGGCCTCCTTGCTCGCACACGCTTTTTCAGTTCTGCCAACATATTTTCTATAGGTTTTGGAGCAGTGGTTTTCAGGGCCTTTCAGCCTTTCAGGTTATGTCGATATAGGACTCGTTTTACTGTGGATATAGATACTTTTGTACTTTTCGCACCAAAGTACGTTCATCTCTAGGAGACAGAACGCGTCTCCTTCCTGAGCGGTATGACGGCTGCGTGGTCCCATGGTGTTTATACTTGCGTACTATTGTTTGTACAGATGAACGTGGTACCTTCAGGCGTTCGGAAATTGCTCCCAAGGATGAACCAGACCTGTGCAGGTCTACACATTTTTTTCTGAGGTCTTGGCTGATTTCTTTTGATTTTCCTATGATGTCGAGCAAAGAGGCACTGAGTTTGAAGGTAGGCCTTGAAATACATCCACAGGTACAACTCCAATTGACTCAAATGATGTCAATTAGCCTATCAGAAGCTTCTAAAGCCATGACATCATTTTCTGGAATTTCCAAGCTGTTTAAAGGCACATTCAACTTAGTGTATGTAAAGATCTGACCCACTGGAATTGTTATATAGTGAATTATAAGTGAAATAATCTGTCTGTAAACAATTTTTGGAATAATTACTGGCTGGCTGGCTGACTGACTGAATTAGTAGAGGGAGTTGTCTGTTCCATTGGGCCGGTGTTAATTTGACACCAGTCTGGTTTATCATTGTGATGAAGAAAGTAACTCCTTATCTATCTGATAACTACTACTATAATGGTAGTAATATTATAATACATATATATATATATTATATATAATATAATAGTACAATCCTCTTCTAAGAATCACTTCTGGCCATGATGATACCGTTACCCATTGATTTCTAAGAGCAGGAATTAGTAAGTACAGCACCTACAAGGTGTGTTATATAGTTAGTATTATTTAAGTCAAAATGGACTGTTTCTTTTTTAACTCATCATTCCAAGCTAAATGTGTTAACCTAGATAAGAAGAAGAAACTCCTTCCTCTGCTTACTATAGGTATTTGGTATTTTATTAGGATCTCCATTAACTGTTGTAAAAGCAGCAGCTACTCTTCCTGGTCCGCACAAAACATGAAACATGACATAATACAGAACATTATTAGAACAGCTCAAGAACAGAACTACATACATTTATTTTTGTAAAGCACACGTAGCCTTCATATCAATACATACACACAAACTATCTAGTTCAAATAGGGCGTGGAACCGTGAGGTGTTGCTTTAGCTGTTAGTTTTTTTAACCAGGTTTGCTGTTCATTTGAGCAATATGAGATGGAACGGAGTACCATGCAATAATGGCTTATAGCAACACCCCAAAATGCAAGGCTTTAGATGTGCCAAGTGAACCTGCAACCACAACACTTCAATAACACTTCTCTTCTCTAAGCATTACAGGGATATGGCTCTGAATATATACAGCAACTCCTCCCCCATAAGCATTCCTGTCTCTTCTATAGAGGTTATATCCTTGTATTGTTACTGCTGTATCATCAAATGAGTTATCTAAGTGAGTCTCAGAAATGGCTAATATATTAATGTTAACTGATGTTAGCAAGTTATTGATTTCATTAACCTTATTTCTAAGGCTACATATATATGGGCTATTTTATGCCCTTTGCTGGGTAGCTTATCAGAGATAAACATAATATGGAAAAGAGCAAACAAAGCAAGATAAATAAATATACACTCAGCAGTCCATTAATCAGTGTGTGTGTGTGTGTGTGTGTGTGTGTGTGTGTGTGTGTGTGTGTGTGTGTGTGTGTGTGTGTGTGTGTGTCCGTGCTGCGGTGTTGAAGCTACGAGCCCATAGGCTTGGCTCTCTCATCCCTTCCAGACTTCTGGGAGGGAGGGTGGACAATGAGTCTGTCATAGCAGTTGTAAGCAATGTCCCAACGCACTATGGCATTTTTCATGGCTGGGATAAGTTCTTTCCTTTTCTGGCGCACAGCTTCAGGATAGTCCTCGTTGAGGAAGATATACGTTCCTCTCAAGTTCTTGGCTCTTTCCAGAACAGCTACCCTGTCCTTGAACCTCAGGAATATATGCAGGGAGGGGAACAGCTGGTCGGTCATACACACACATATACACACACACCGACACACATATACACTCACACACACACATATACACTCACACACACACACACACACATACACACACACACACACACACACACACACACACACACACACACACACACACACACACACACACACAGCTGTTGTTTTTCTGCTCTGGTGGAGGTGTAGAGTTTAGTGATGTCCAAGCTCCTTATCAGGAACATAGTGAGTTTTGAACACACACAGAGCAAAACACACACACAGTCCTGGTTGGGTTGCTGTGTCTGGACCCAAGGGGGGCGGGCCCATATGCCACCTGGATCACCTGATCTCCCTGAGCCAATGAGGTTACCTGAGGCAAGGTAGAGGACGGGTCAGGACATAAAGGTTTTACAGTGACACCGTTCACATCACCTGACTCAGAAGGACAAGGAGAGAGAACCTGAGTCGGACCAAACCAGACTAGAGCATTTGGACCTAGCTCATTGTGACGTGTCTGTGTGTAGGGCCCGGTTGATCTGGAGCGGTCGGAGGGTGAGGAGTGTGAGGAGAACATGGAGGTGTTTGATGACAGCAGCTCCAGCCCCTCTGGGACCCTCAGGAACTACCCACTCACCTGCAAAGTCCTCTACTCATACAAGGTAATACACGTACACACACACTGTTGCACACACACACACACACACTGGTATACACACGTATTTGCTTAGCTGTGCTAGATACATTCTTTATCTAGACAGATTATGTAGTAATATGTACATTAAGATTAAGGCGTGTAAACGAGCTATGTAAGCTTTGTTTGTTCCAACACGGTCTGGGTCAGGTCACGGTCAGGCCAGGGTCAGGTTGCCCCACCCATCAGGTCAAAATCAGGGGACCCCACCCATCTGAACACTGGGGTTATATGTAACGTTAGAGCTTTGAAATATCAGTTGTCTGTATTGTCCATTATTTAATACCCTCCTTTTCTCCTCTCTCCTCCCTCCTCCCCTTTCATCTCTTTCACTCTCTCTCTCTCTGTCTTTCTTTTTCTCTCTGTGTCTCTCCCTCTCTGTCTGTCTCTCTGTCTGTGTCTCTAGGCGTCTCAGCCAGATGAATTGAGTATAGAGGAGCATGAGATGTTGGAGGTCATAGAGGATGGCGACATGGAGGACTGGGTCAAGGTAACAACAACAACAATCAGACAGTAAACACACAGCACTGTCTAATATAGTCCTCTTTCATTGGTTGACCAGGGCTGTCCTTTAACACAGAGTTCTGTTATTGGTTAACAGTCTAACATCCTGTTGTGTAATTGGTTGTTGCAGGCGAGGAATAAGAGGGGGCTGATTGGCTACGTACCAGAGAAGTATCTTCAGTTCCCCACCTCTAACAGCCTACTGAGCATGCTCCAGTCTCTAGCTGCTCTGGACGCACGCTCACACAGCTCCTCCAACTCCACAGAGCCAGAGATACACACAGGCAGCATCAACGGAGACGCCAGCTGTAAGAACGCACACACCACTACACACACACACACACACACACACACACACACCACTACACAAACATGCGCACACAAACTAGGCAAATACAAACACTCTCAAATACTGTAGACACATTTTCAACTTTTTTGTCAGATCAAGACATTGATGGAACCAAAGAGATGTCTGTTAACTAAGCCTCATGGATTGGTTCAAGCCTCATGGATTGTTCCAGAATTAAATGATAATCCTCTTCTCACCCTCCTCCTCTCCCCCCTCCTCTTTCCCCCTCACCTCTCTCACTACCTCCTCCCCCTCCCTCCTCTCTCCCCCCTCCCCTGCTCTCATCCTCCTCTCTCCCCATCTCCCCAGTGAGTTTTGTGCGGGCGCTGTATGACTATGCAGGCCAGGCAGATGAGGAGCTGTCCTTCCCAGAGGGGGCTGTCATCCGTCTGCTCAACAGAGACACCCAAACAGACGATGGCTTCTGGGAGGGAGAGTTTAACGGACGAGTGGGAGTCTTCCCTTCTGTACTGGTGGAGGACCTGACGGAGAACGGAGATAACGGAGCACACACACTGGTAAACAAACACACACACACACACACACACACACACACACACACACACACACACACACACACGAGAGCAGACACACACACACGCATACACACAGCTATATACACTATATATACAAAATAATGTGTACACCCCTTCACATTCGGCTATTTCAGCCACACCCGTTAATGACAGGTGTATAAAATTGAGCACACAGCCATGCAATCTCCATAGACAAACATTGACAGTAGAGTGGCCTTACTGAAGAGCTCCGTGACGTTCGACGTGTCACCGTCATAGGACGCCACCTTTCCAACAAGTCAGTTTGTCAAATTTCTGCACTGCTAGAGCTGCCCGGGTCAACTGTAAGTGCTGTTATTGTGAAGTGGAAACATCTAGGAGCAACAATGGTTCAGCCAGGAAGTGGTCGGCCTCGCAAGCTCACAGAACCCGGACCGCCGAGTGCTGAATCATCTGTACTCGGTCGCAACATTCACTAACGAGTTCCAAACTGCTTCTGGAAGCAACTTCAGCACAATAACTGTTCGTCAGGGAGCTTCGTGAAATGGATTTCCATGGCCGAGCAGCCGCACACAAGCCTAAGATCACCATGCGCAATGCCAAGCGTTGGCTGGAGTGGTGTAAAGCTCACTGCCATTGGACTCTGGAGCAGTGGAAACGCATTCTCTGGAGTGATGAACACCATACGGCAATCCGACGGACGAATCTGGGTTTGGCGGATGCCAGGAGAATGCTACGCCGACTGCGAGCCAGGCCTAATCACCCAACCTCACTTATGCTTTTGTGGCTGAATGGAAGCTAGCCCACGCAGCAATGTTCCAACATCTAGTGGAAAGCCTTCCCAGAAGAGTGGAGGCTGTTATAGCAGAAAGGGGGCGCCAACTCCATATTAATGCCCATGATTTTAGAATGAGATGTTGGAGCAGGTGTCCACATACTTTTAGTCATGTAGTGTGTCTGGGTCCATGATGAAACATGGCGTCCAGAAATGTGTCTGTTATGTCTAGCTCTGTGATTGGTTTAGGAGTGGTCCTATCCTTCCTGTAGTTTAGCAGAAGTTGTTTACTGTAGATAAGTGTGATTAGAACTACTCCAACCCTCTGGGAATAACAGCTCTGTTATCTTGGTTTGGGCTTAGTGCTGAAAGGTATGTCGCCTGGCTAACTCCCGGCCTGTCGGCCTGGAGAACAGTGATATTGATACTGTGTTTTCAAAGGTTAGGAATAAGTCACGATATGCAGAATCTGTGAAATATGGTTGACGTTGTCCTCTAACCCCTAACTTTCCCTCTCTTTCCCTTTGTCTCACTCTCTCTTTCTATCTCCCTCTCTCCATCATTCTGTATTTCTTCCCACTCCAGATCTCTCCATCTTCAAGGATGCCCTCCTCCCTGCCACCTCTCCCTCTGTATGACCAGCCCCCCTGCAGCCCCTATGCCACACCAGACACCCCCACCCCTCCGCCCCTCCCTCGATCACCTTCTGTCAACGGGGAACACAAGCCGCCTCCCACAACGCACCAGGGACCCACTCACAGTAAGAGAGCGACCAATGCTGGGTTTTTTGTTTTTACACATGTAAGAAAGAGTAACATGACAATTACATACAGTAGGAGGTAAGACTGGTAAAAGACTACATCAACGTTATTTCTGTTCTGCTCTCTCTCTCTCTCTCTCTCTCTCTCTCTCTCTCTCTCTCTCTCTCTCTCTCTCTCTCTCTCTCTCTCTCTCTCTCTCATCAGATCAAAGTTCAGCTCTGAGTCCAGTGTCCCCAGAGTTCCCCCAGCCCCCCCGGTTCACTCCCGACGGAGGCCCCAGCAAACTACGACCTGTAAGCCACCCCAAAACCTCAACCTTTCGACAGCCTAGATCAAGCCCAGTATTGAGAGAAGCAGTGTGGATCTAAATTCTTTGAGGCAACAGTGCTGTAGATGAGATTAGTGTTTAATGCCCCCCTCCCCCCCTCCCGCCCCATAGGTCCGTGCAGCCCCCCCGCCCCCCAAGCAGAAACCTCGCAAAAAGGCAGAGAAGACTGAGGAGGTGGAGATCACACTGGTGTGACAGACAGAGGGACAGCCCAGCGACGCCCTGCAGACCTGGATGATTGAATTTTGAACTGGGCTTCACCTCTAACCTTGGAACCATAGAACTCCCCCCTTGACTCTCCCTACCTCTCTCCACTGGGAAGAACTCCCCCTTCACTCCCACTACCTCCCTTCACTGGGAAGAACTCCCCCCTACCTCCTCCCACTGGGAAGAACTCCCCCCTACCTCCCTCCACTGGGAAGAACTCCCCCCTACCTCCCTCCACTGGGAAGAACTCCCCCCTACCTCCCTCCACTGGGAAGAACTCCCCCCTACCTCCCTCCACTGGGAAGAAACATGGGAAGGAAGATGGTTCTGTCTCCTAGCAACAAGGAGTAGCAGCCCCTCCCTCCTCACCCCTCCTCTCCCTCTGTGTCAGACTGTCTATCTGTTGTCTTAACTTTACTCTTGTCTGGCAGCCATTTTGAATGAAAGGAACTCAGCGTGAGGATGAAGAAGAGGAGTAAAGGAAGACATGTTAAGGGGGAGAGAGTTATCTGCTATGTGAGCTGGGTTTCCCCTGTTCTTGCCATATATAGTCATATCATACGTGTTTAATGTGTATTAGTACAGTACATTACTGTTGTCATAGGAATGTTTCAAATTATCCGCAACGTTTCATTTTAGCCTAACCCGCTGAATGGAGTATCTATTTGATATGTAGTAGAAGTTGATCCATATTGCAACCTAAAATAGCATTGTACATACAGTTAAAGGGTATGGTGAGATGGAGATGGAGAGAGAGGGGGGGGAGGGGGAGAGAGAGAGAAAGGTGTGGCTGGATCCTCCCTGAACGTTCTCTAACACCCCCCTCCATCTCTCTCTCCTTCTCAGACAGACTGTTCTGTCTATTTGCAGTTTGTAAGGATCAGTGGTAACCATTCACATACACACACACACACACACACACACACACACACACACACACACACACACACACACACACACACACAAAGATAAGTCTTCTCAGCTTCAACCTCTGATGAACAGCTTGTGTTTTGTATCACTAATATTTAGTCCTCAATAGGAACCGCAGTGCAAACGAGACAATGGAACTGCTCTAAGAGATGGGGTCAGATCTATGATTATAACCCCAGTCATGCTTCTGTTTATCCTTCACACACAAATACAGATACCTTCATTTAGTGCTTTACATTAGCTGTTTTCTCTGATGGCCTGTCAGAATCAACCCCTGTCCTGGTTATGTGTTGGACCGGGCATCTCTCTCTCTATGGTGTATCACTGCTGGAGTCTGAGTGAGTGGGTTGTTTTAGGTTGAGCGAGTGGGATGTTGAGTGGATAGAGACTGTATTTAAACGACTGAATGAACGAACCCAGAGGTCCACCAGAAAAGAAGAAAGTAGAAAATAATTTCACCACAGAGGACAACATAACCAGAGGAGCTGCACCACAGAGGACAACATAACCAGAGGAGCTGCACCACAGAGGACAACATAACCAGAGGAGCTTCACCACAGAGGACAACATAACCAGAGGAGCTGCACCACAGAGGACAACATAACCAGAGGAGCTTCACCACAGAGGACAACATAACCAGAGGAGCTGCACCACAGAGGACAACATAACCAGAGGAGCTGCACCACAGAGGACAACATAACCAGAGGAGCTTCACCACAGAGGACAACATAACCAGAGGAGCTGCACCACAGAGGACAACATAACCAGAGGAGCTTCACCACAGAGGACAACATAACCAGAGGAGCTGCACCACAGAGGACAACATAACCAGAGGAGCTGCACCACAGAGGACAACATAACCAGAGGAGCTGCACCACAGAGGACAACATAACCAGAGGAGCTGCACCACAGAGGACAACATAACCAGAGGAGCTGCACCACAGAGGACAACATAACCAGAGGAGCTGCACCACAGAGGACAACATAACCAGAGGAGCTTCACCACAGAGGACAACATAACCAGAGGAGCTGCACCACAGAGGACAACATAACCAGAGGAGCTGCACCACAGAGGACAACATAACCAGAGGAGCTGCTTTGTGTCATCTTTTTGTGTGTTCCTATTTTAAGACTGTAGCCATGCTTTTATTATTTAAACCAGGAAGTTTACTTTGTTTCAGTCACTTTTTTTGTTGTTTTGATTTTGCTTCCGCATCCTACCCACTGACTTCCTCAAACTAACAAGCATTTAATCAATCAAATCAGTTTGACTTATATATTGACCAACTCTCTACTGAGGCCCTAAAGTTACTGAGGAGGAAGAGGTAGATGTCGGAAAGGGTCTGGTCTCACTTGTAACCTTTCAGTTTGACCCTTGAACTTTGACATATGATGTCATGTAGATTTTGAAAGGACTTCAGACTGATTCATCTGGTCCTAACATCTCACACAGAGATTGGCTTGCACATTTCAAACCTGCCACACTGATATACCGTAAAATAAACTATTGTATAGAAGATTCAACTAGACACCCTTTGAGGATGTACCTTACCGTAGGTCAGTATCCATTATCAACCCCTTCAAGCAAGCCTTCCTAAACCCAACCTAGGGAGACAGCATAGCATTTTATTCCCTTTGATTGGTTTTATTCCCTTGTTTGTATTTCTGTTATTTTTCAGTGTTGCTGTCTCATTCTGGCTGCACCTCCCTAACCTCTGACCCCTAACCTCTGACCCAGCATCATGTTCTACAGAAGCCAGGGAACCATTTGGTCTGGAGGGTGAGGTGCTACTTTAGAATGGTGTTATTAAAAAATATATATACTTTTTTAAATTTGAATTATGAAACAATCTAAGGAATATTGAATGAATGTGGAGAGAATGTGGATTTGTCAGTTTTAGGTGGTGTATGAGTTCTGAGAGTGATTATAATGCGAGGGGAGGAAGGATACGATCCTATCTTTGCTTGGCTACTTTGGTCTGCTCTAAACCACACCCTCTCCTTGATCTCTCTTGAGATCTTTAGAACGTTTATCAAACTTGTTTTGAAGTTTATGTTCAACATCAACGTCCTCCATCTTGTCAGAAAACTGTTCTCACCCACAGATCAAGCAAACACTTTTATTACAACACGTCTGTTGTTATGGTTAATCTCTCTGGTCAAATATAACTCTGTAATCTTCCTCTACGAAACAGTCCTGTCGTTTTTTATATCTATTTTATTTTTGTTTTGATTTGGAGATGTTTCCGAGCTGCTAAATCAGTGTAGTTGAACAACAGGCCTTCTCTCTTCTGAATGTTGCCATAGTGACAACATTGAGAACAGGTGCAACATTCTTTCTGCATATTATTGGCTGTAAAAAAATAAACAAAAAAAAAAGTTTGTATTTATTGTGTACAAATGTTAAATAATAAAACGGATGGAAAAATACTTGTATCACGCTTGCTTTTTGTTCTTCACAGTAGACTTCTAAGACTTGTGATACAATATATGTCTAGTGTGTGTGACTCTGAGAGGTGGGGTGTTCATTGTCCAGAACATCATCAGAAGGCAGTTTCCTGACGGGAGCAGCGAGAGGGAGGAGAGATCGGGCGAGGGGGGAAGGGAGAATCCTTTAGACAGGAATCACCACCCTGTGCTGGTTCGTTACTTTGGTCCTACTAAATAGTTTCCATTTATTCCTGTGTGGATGCTTTTTTCAGTTTATATCTTATTGTTGCCTCTGACAGACTCATGGACGACTCCCGAACAGCCTCGCGCAAGTCCTGTGTCAAGGTTTACCTGTGCTCTAATCCAGAAGGTACAGCAGGTCTGACTTTGTGTGTGCCTGTGTGTCACTGATAGGGGAAAGAATGGATGTATAACCGGGGGGGGGGGTGTCTGTGTGTTTTAGACTCTGTGGTGGAGCGCAGGGCTTTGAGAGAAAGTGTGTATCCCAGGCTGAGGGAGCACTGTAGACACACACACGGACTGGACTTCAAGGTGAGAGATTACCTCTGTTTTGATGTTTGAATGGATATCATACTGTAGGAAGGTCTTATTTAGTTGTCCTGTATCATACTGTAGGAAGGTCTTATTTAGTTGTCCTGTATCATACTGTAGGAAGGTCTTATTTAGTTGTCCTGTATCATACTGTAGGAAGGTCTTATTTAGCTTGTCCTGTATCATACTGTAGGAAGGTCTTATTTAGCTTGTCCTGTATCATACTGTAGGAAGGTCTTATTTAGCTTGTCCTGTATCATACTGTAGGAAGGTCTTATTTAGTTGTCCTGTATCATACTGTAGGAAGGTCTTATTTAGCTTGTCCTGTATCATACTGTAGGAAGGTCTTATTTAGCTTTTCCTGTATCATACTGTAGGAAGGTCTTATTTAGTTGTCCTGTATCATACTGTAGGAAGGTCTTATTTAGTTGTCCTGTATCATGGCATTGAACTTTTCAGTAGCCCTCATGGTGGAGAGACATGGAGAGTGAGATCAAAGCCTCTACAGAATGCTGCCTTTAGGAGAAGTTAAACTCAACACATTCTACTTGGATAGAGGATTTTCATGGCACAATGGTGCCACGAAGAGAGAGGAGGGGTTTGTTAATGCTGAGTATGAACAGGTGCTGAGTGACTGTGTGTGTTGAGCAGCAGGAGTTATGAGCTTGAAGAAAAACGATATTCAGATGGACTAGATGTTCTGTAAATTATTACAGCTGTGTGAACGGTAATACATTTCATACTATATATTTGAATATTGTAGTTAAGTAGACCCACACACTTAAGCTGACTCTCAGGTGACAATACTAGGCCCAACTTTTGCTGTGATTTAGGGAAGATGTTAAGGTCAGATTCAATAAGAGTTTCTGTTTTGTGTGCATGTAGGTGATAGACCCTTATGAGGCAATTGATCCCAGAACCGGTCCAGACCAGCAGACTAGACAAAAGCTACTGCAGGCGTGTAGAGAAAGCTCTGATGGACCCTACCTAGTGGTAAGTCACTATACCAATGTCCCAAATCAACCCCTACACCCTACTTAGTACATTTAGTATAACCCTTGTCCCTAATCAACCCTACACACATATAGTAACTCCTGTACTTCTCTGTGTATCCTGTTGGTGGTGCTGCAGGCTCTGGTGGGGGAACAGTATGGCGCTGTGTGTTTACCTGCCCAGGTGGAGGTGGCAGAGTTCCACATGGTGCTCCAGGTGTGCCAGCGAGCGGGCATCAGTACCGGCGCTCTAGAGAAGGCATACCTGAGAGACGAGAATGCAATTCCCCCGTCCTTCTGTCTGCAGCGACACACACACACTCACACTCACACACACCTGCACCCCGACAAACAGGTGAGGAGAAATCACCAGGCAGACACACTCACACACATCTGCACCCCGACAAACAGGTGAGGAGAAATCACCAGGCAGACACACTCACACAGTGCAGCACAGATCATGATGATCTTATTCTCAGACAGGAGAAACAGGTGTCAAAGAAGAAGAAGAAGAAGAAGAAGAAGAGGAGGAGATGAGGAAGGTCTTGCAGGCTGCTGTGAGTCAGTGTGTTCAGGAGGGTCTCCTAACAACAGAGAGAGCCCTAGGCTACTTCAGGTCAGGTGAGCGAGATGTGTGAGCGTTTGTGTGAGTGAGATGATCATGCTCACTGAAATGCTTAAGAGAATGTTTCAAAGGGAGGCTTAAATAGCAAAATACTGTTTCCTAGTTTTTAATTATTCTTTAACTATAAATACTGAGTTACAGTTCATAAAAATTCATTAGTCCCTAATCTATGGATTTCACATGACAGAGAATACAGATATGCATCTGTATACCTTAAAAATAAAGGTAGGGGCGTGGATCAGAAAACCAGTCATTATCTGGTGTGAGCACCATTTTGTAGAAAGCCCTTGTTCATACTAGCCAACAATTTAATTCACTCTCCATAATCCCATGCTGCTAGTACCAGCCCATTGCCAAATGTTTAGCTAGCTAGCTAGCTAGCTAAGGTTAGCATATATGCTATCTATCATAAAATAGCTAGCTAGCTAAGGGCACTAACTTGGCAGCTTCATGAAAACTAGCAAATCGGTTGTGATTTAATTACAACAGACAGTACAATTTGAAGAGGCAAAAACTGCTTCTCCAATAGAAATCCCAGATCATGTCATGGCAACATTGGCTAGCAAAGCTCATGCACAGAAACAATTCATCAGGTCTAACGGTCGTATCGCATGTGCAGACCATCAAATCAAAGGTACTCCTTCTATATAAAAATTTTTTTTGGGGGGGGGGGGGGGGGTTCACTCACGTGGGGGTTCGTGCTTCATAGAAAGTGTTACCATTCAGCTTTATGGTCATCATTAAAGATAGACAATGTCTAGCGGCCATTTTTACACTTTCCACAACATGGAAAAAACTGTGGGCCCAAAGCCAAAATCATCTTATAGATCATTAAAATAATGGCTTCAGAAACAGTATGTCATCTGTAAGTCAGAATGCAGAGTGAGGTGCAGGACCTCCATCTCTATGCTGGTTGTTGCTTCCGATCCTGGTGTAAACTGTTACTATCATCACCATAAAACGCAGAGCTACACAGAGCACTATATGACTGATGGGGATGTGAACAGTGTTACAGATAGCTGGGGGAGTGGTAGAGGGACTGACAGATGGAGGACTGTGGCCTGTGTAGGTGAAAGGGAATGGGGATCAGAAGTCAATGGAGGTATTCACTTTTCCTTTGTCAGTCAGCTAGTATCTCCACTTCCTGTCGTTGTCCTCCTCTTGGAGTGTCACTGTCAGAGGGATGTCACAGACAGACACCTGTGTGAGCTGGTATCTGGAGTTTCCCTGCAACTCTGTCTCATTTACACACCTAAAGAGCAAATGATGAGTAACCGTTTCCAGGACCATCAAAAGAGCACAGAGAGCACCTCAAGGTCAACGCCTCCTAAGGTTTTAGACCTGATGTGTCACTGATGTGGATGAGGAAATAGAGACTACAGACAGATAAACCTGTGTGACCTCACCAATGTTCTTGTCTTCATTCTCCATGTACAGTATTGTTTACAGATATAGATCGCAGCGTCCCCGGCTCTGACATTATCATGTCTGTACATGCAGAGAGCAGTTAGGCCACACCTTCAGTCTTTTGATCTTCTCCCCAATTACCTCTTTAAGAGGAGATATAGCCGTTCTAGTTCCACCAGAAGTCAAGTATATTTTCTGGTGTATTTCAAGTATATTTTTCCACAGCCATGACCTCTCTCTGTGTTCAGAGTGTGTAATAGTAATGTGTCTCTATAGCTCTTCTAGGTAGAGATTACCATGTCACTTCCTCTTTAGCCTCGACCAATGAGAAGTGACTGAATGGAGATTACATTGTGTACCACCTGTGTCCAGCTAGGCTTGTGGTCAAGATTGTGGTTTTTGTTCAGTTCTAAACATACAGAAAATGAGCCACATGAACCCACACTAAAGTAACCTAAAACACTGTTGATGTCTCTGTCCCCATAGTAATAGACCCCAGCATCCTTCTATAATCTTGATTTGCACATCGGTCTGAAGAAAGGTGTGAAGTTGTGAAATGACTCAATGTTCCCTTCATTGAGATGCAGTGTTCAAGAGAGAACAGATGACCTTTACCCCCATCTCTCTGTAGGCGTAAAGTAAAGGAAATGCTCGGAGCTGAAAGAAAGAAAGATTTTCAATAGCTCCATCACTCTAGTGGGATTTCAGCATATCTAGAGGAATGATATATTCTTAACACATCTCCATTTAAAGTTATTTATTTTAAGTTGTCCAACAGATCAGTATGTAACATACATATATTTGAAACTCTCTCTATCTCTCCAGCTCTCGACACAGACCTGCGATTCGCTCTGGAGAACCGTCCTAGAAATGACATCATTAAACGCTGCCTGGTCTATGTCAACAAGATCTCCAATGGGCGGGGCCAAGGTGAGGGGGCAGACCAACCTCCTAAAGAGCCGGTCCTGCACCCCTATCCACCAATCAAGGTAAATGCTTCGCTTAATAACTGATCAAGAATCAGATTACCCAAACTCAACCTGGGGATGACAAATATCTGACCCTGTATCAGTGGTATTAGGTAAGGAGTAACGTCATCCCCCATTTACCACAGGCTCTGTCTGATGACAGCCTCCGCTCCCAGCTCTGTGACCACTTCCTGCCCAGCCTGGTGACTTCCTGTCGGCTCCTGGTGTACACCACAACTTCGGAATGCGACCCTCGTCATGGTTACACCCCCGCTAGGAGGAGGAGCTATGCAGAGGGTCTCTGCAAGCAGCTTTACTCCGACCTCCTGGCTCTGATTGACAGCTCTATCGCCATGGGAACGGGCAAGTCAGTATCGTCACCTCGTTCTGATGATGCGTTGACCAGAGAGCAGGTTGAGCAGGAGGAGCTGTGTTCTCTCTATTCCCGTCTCTATGACAACAATCGGCCAGAGGAAGAGGAAGTCAGGTCTTACCTGGAGCAGAGGGACACACAACACCCGCTAGTGGTCGTAGGAGGCCCGTGCACAGGAAAAACTGTGCTCCTGGCACATTGTGCACAACAGGTAGATGGAGCAGTAACTCAGGACTTGGGCCATACAGAATCTCAAAGAAGTGATTTGAAGTAGAAACTACCTATAGCTTACTTCTATTACACATTACTTCGTCACGTAGAAATGTCCTTGTTTTCCATTAAAACATGCATGAAATGAGTTGCAAAATGAATAGCAAATATAGTCAAGACGTTGACAAGGTTCTAAATAATGATTTTTAATTGAAATAATAATTGTGTCCTTCAAACTTTGCTTTCGTCAAAAAAATCTTCCATTTGCAGCAATTACAGCCTTGCAGACCTTTGGCATTCTAGTTGTCAATTTGTTGAGGTCATCTGAAGAGATTTCACCCCATGCTTCCTGAAGCACCTCCCACAAGTTGGATTGGCTTGATGGGCACTTCTTACGTACCATACGGTCAAGCTGCTCCCACAACAGCTCAATAGGGTTGAGATCCGGTGACTGTGATGGCCACTCCATTATTGACAGAACACCAGCTGACTGATTCTTCCCTAAATAGTTGTTGCATAGTTTGGAGCTGTGCTTTGGGTCATTGTCCTGTTGTAGGAGGAAATTGGCTCCAATTAAGCGCGGTCCACAGGGTATGGCATGGAGTTGCAAAATGGAGTGATAGTCTTCCTTCTTAAAGATCCCTTTTACCCTGTACAAATCTCCCACTTTACCAGCACCAAAGCACCCCCAGACCATCACATTGCCCCCACCATGCTTGACAGATGGCGTCAAGCACTCCTCCAGCATCTTTTTATTTGGTCTGCGTCTCACAAATGTTCTTCTTGTGATCCGAACACCTCAAACTTAGATTTGTCTGTCCATAACACTTTTTCCAATCTTCCTCTGTCAAGTGTAGGTGTTCTTTTGCCCAACTTAATCTTTTATTTTTATCTATCTTAATCTTAATATTTTATTTGGCCAGTCTGAGATATGGCTTTTTCTTTGCAACTCTGCCTAGCCGTTTCCAGCTACAATAGTAATAATAATAATATGTTGCTTTAGAAGAGATCCCAAATGGCTGGGACTGTACTGATTGACGGCACTATATAACAGCCTGTTTCTCTCTCCTCTCTTCTGCAGGTGAGGTCATGGCTGAGCGACAGGGATCCAGTGGTGATGATCCATTTCACCAGCCTGTCAGTCAACCTCTCACTAAGACACCTTCTCTCCAGTCTGTGCCAACAGATAGCCCACAGATATAACCCTGACCCCAGTACCAGAGACCCTGACCCTAACCCTACCCTCCCCCAGCTCAGACATAACCTTTCCTCCCTCCTCTCCTTCTCCCCCTCCCCTAAACAACCACTGGTCCTCATCCTCGATGGCCTAGACCAAGGTTTGACCAACTCCGGACCCCAAACCATCCAGTGTCTCCCTTCCCCTCTCCCTCCCAACGTCAAACTAATTCTCTCCATCTCCCCCACCCAAACCAATACCCTCCACACCCTTGAACTCCATTACCCACATTCCTCCTCTGCAGTGTTTGGTGTCTCAGGGTGCTGTGTGAGTGTGGAACTGGGGCCGGTGGAGGGGAGGGGGTGTGTGAGGATGTTGGCGGCCCTCCTGGAGGGGTCAGGAAGGAGAGTGACGTCAGGACAGCAGGGGGTCATGAACTTGGCCCTGACCTCCTGCCCTCTGATCCTCTACGCTCGCCTCCTGCACAGACACGCCTTGCTGTGGACCTCAGGTACACATCAAAAACATAGTATACACACATCTATCTCTATATATCTGGAGCTTAGTTCTCTCTTTCTCCCTCTCTTTCTCTCTCTTTCTCTCTCTGTCTCTCTCTGTCTCTCTCTGTCTCTCTCTCTCTCTCTCAGCATCAGAGTTGACTGATGGGACCCTTCCTGTGGGTGTCCACTCCAGCATCACAGTGTTTCTGGGTCACCTAGAGGAGAAACATGGGTTGGCTCTGGTGTCCCGAGCCCTGAGCTACCTGACCCTCTCCAGGACCGGACTCACAGAGGTTGAGCTCTCTGACCTCCTGTCCAGTGATGACGAGGTGCTGGAAGTGTACGTCTCAGCCAGTGAGCCCCCTCCCTCCAAGTTTAGGGTACCTGAGGTGGAAGTGGAGTGGCTGTTGTTGGATCTGAAGGGGTTTCTGGTGAAGAGGAGTTCTGCAGGGTCTCATGTGCTGTTCTGGGTCAGTAGACATTTTGGGTTGTTGGTGTGTAAGAGGTACCTGAGGTCCTGGGAGAGGAGGGTGGAGATGCACACAGCGATGGCAGACTATTTTAATGGTCGCTGGGCTTATGGTAGAGCAAAACCACTGGTCATCAGCCAGAACACACAACTCAACCAGCCTGGGGCTGTCCCTGACACTGCCCGAATGAAAAAATACATAGATAGGGAACCTCCTGGTCAACCCTACGTGTTTAACTATAAACCCTCATCATCCTCTTCCTCCCCCTCTTCTGAGCATGTGCGAGTTAACCTGCGCAAGCTTCTGGAACTGCCCTATCACCTGAAGGAGAGTGGCAGGTGGGAGGAGCTAGGGCGAGGGCTGATGATGTCACTGGAGTTCCATCAGGCCATGCTGAGGGCGGGGCTCCTGGGGGATCTGGTAAACCTGCTGGAGGATTGGGAATGGGAGCGGGCGTCCCAGCTCTTCTTCCCCAGGGAGAGAGCTCTTCTGGCGGGCATATTGAGGGACTCAGCCTGCCTCCTCTGGAACTCCCCTATGGAGCTGTCCATGGTGATGAAGGTCAGGCTGCTCCCTTTCCTGGGGCTCTGTCCTGAGCTGCAGGGCTATGCTGAGGAGGTGACACAGGAGATCAGGAAGAGCGGCAGTGGGTTAGGAGTGGTGCTTAGTCCTGCCCCCTCCACTGTACCCTCCACACAGTGTTTCCTTCCAGAGGCCAGACAGTGTCCGGTTACAGATGCAGCGGGGACAGCGTCTGGGACTGTGGTTGTGATACAAAGTGATGGTTCTGCTTGGGTGTGTAGAGGTAGGGAGGCAGAGGAACTGAAACTGAGCTGTGAACCTGCGCTGAGGTTTGTAAGTGTCCGGAGTAGTGGGCGTTTCATCCTCCTCTCGACTCTGTGCAATAGACAGCTCCTGTGGGATGTGAATGGGACAAAGTGTTTTCAAGATATACTGAGTCTAGAAAGACAGGAGCCTAACTCAGACCCAGAACAACACTCCAGGACCATAGTTGAAGGGTTTCTCATGTGTGATGACAGGATGTGTGTGTGGTGGAAAGGCCTGAGCTATGTGAGTGTTTATGAAGTTTCCACCAGCAAACTCCTCACCCGTTTGCAGTGCCAGAACACCGTGAGGAGTGTGTCTTTTCCCTCTAGTGGTCAGTTTGTGTACTGTGGCCAGGAGAAAGGCTTAGTGTCTATATTTGACAGATCTAGTGGCACTCCCACTGCTACCTGCTCTAGTCCAGCAGAGTCATCAGTCGTCTCTCTGATTCTCAGTGAGGATGAGGGGGAGATGGCGTGTGTTGACAGCAGAGGCAACATATTGTTATGGGACGTAGCGACCAAAACAGCTCCCAAACTCCTGAAGGAGTTTTGTAGTGACAGCAGCCATTTTGAGTTGATCAATACAGATCTATCAGATGAGAGTGGTATTCTGCTCGTGTGTAAAACCCTGGAGATTGTTCTCTGGGACATGTGTGACTGGGAGCAGTGGGACCACTTCAGAGCTCCACAGGGGAAGGCCTTCTCTCAGGCGCTGTTAGCGCAGGACGGACACCTCATCCTGGCTTCGCTAGAGGCCTGTCCCTCTGTGCTGGTGTGGAGGATGGCCACTGGCCAGTGTGTCCTCTCCTTAGACACAAGCAGTCCCTCCCAACCCCTCTCACTCCTCAAGATGGAGTCTGTCCTCTCAGTGGTCACACAAAATGGCCACCTCACTATGTGGGACTCCGAGGTCATTTGTGCTGCGGCTATGGTCCCTGGAACGGGGGCGGGGGTGAGGGAGGTGGTGCTGGAGCCAGTGGGAGAGCGATTCTATGTGATTGATGGCTCAGAGACGTTGTGGAGGTGGAGTTTACAGACAGGAAGTCCGGAGGCTCAATTCCTTCACAACGGGCCCGTGGAGAAGCTGTGTCTCTCTCCAGACGGCAGCCATCTTGTGAGCCTCTCAGGGGAGGACGTTTACGTGTGGCGGAGCGACACGGGACAGAACCTCCACCGTATCCATGACAGCAGAGCTACAGAGGTTCTGATCACCCCTAACGGTCACATCGGGGTGTGTGTGTCGCAGCACGGCCTGTCCAGGGTGTGGAAGCTGGAAACTGGGGGCGTGGTCTGTATCATTTACCTGTACCTGGCTGATGCCCAGGTCTCACCTGAGAGCACCTTCCTGTTAGGTCGTCGTCATGGTGACCTGCTCGCCGTCAGCCTGTGGTCTGGCACCGTCAGTAAACGCTTCTCTTGCTCAGAGCGCTATGAACGGTCTACGGTCGTGGCCTTCCGGACCCTGCCGGAACACCCTGACTTTGTGATTGTGATGACTGCCTCTGGGTCTGTGTACACATGGAAGGTGACAGAGGAGACGGTATGCCGACAGTTTCTGCTCCCCCAGACGTTCCTGTGCCAGCCACAGGTCTTCCACATGTCCTCTGATGGGAGCTTCGCTGTGCTGTCCACTGACGAGGACCTCATCACTTTGCTGGACCTGCCCAATGCCAGGCTGTGTAGGGTCAAGGCCCAGGGTCCAGTCCTCAAAGTTTGCTTGGACGACTCTGGACGCTACGCTGTCTACATCTGCCACCCCCCTGCCCAGGATAATGGCTGTGCCTGTGACCTGCACACTAAGCCAGTGCTGGCAGTGGTACGGCTGGCTGACGGGGGGAGACTGGGGAGGTTGTGTTTGTGTAAGACCCCCACAGCTCTGGCTGTGAGTGAGGAGCTGTGTGTGTATGTGGGCTTCCAGGATGGGTCTGTGGGTGTGTACTCCATCTCTGATGTCACGGGGAGGGGAGGGGCTGTCAGGGCAAGGATCAAAGGGATTGGTCAGGAGAGGCCATGCCATTGTGACAGTGAGCCAGTGCGATGGTTGCCCCTAGCAACACCCAGCATCACATGGGCCGAGTCTTCTTCAGAGATGTAGGCCTAATTTGTGTCTTGTTGGTCAGTTTATTCCTTTATTCATCTGTTGTTTTTGTGTCCATTGTTACCTGTTAGACTAATAAATACAATTGATATTAAAATGGTTGTTTTCTGTCTAATATCAGACCGATAACAAATCAGCTCATATTTGTTCAGCCTATTGATATGAAACTGGTTACATAATTCTTGATATGCAGTGACATGCACATAAACCTTATGAGGTAACCAAATGATTAGATTAGATTTCCTATCACCACAGGTGAATGAAGTCCACCCAAGGTCACATTTTAAATACTTTATCAGAATCAGCGACAAAACACATCTGTACCAAGCGTGTGAGATCTTTACTAACGACGGCAGTAACAATGGGTATGCATGTATGACTCATGGAATCTGGGTCTGTAAACCCATCAGACGAGCCTCAGCTGTAAAGGTAGACTCAGCTACGAGTAGCACCGCAGATATTGAGATGCAAGACTTCGCTCTCACAGTCACAAGGGTCGCTTCACAGCGGAGTAGCCAAGGCACCAAAACAGAGAAAAAGACACTAACCAGCCCATCAAACAGAAGGACTAAGGCCTTTAGTTTTTTATCATACATTTTTTTTGGGGGGGGGGAAGTATTCAGACCCCTTGACCTTTTCCACATTTTGTTACGTTACAGCCTTATTCCAAAACTGTTATTTATGTTAAGAGTAAGTATTGATTTCTGTGCTAGTGACAATGAATATAAATGCTGCTGCCAGTCTGTGGAACTCTTTTTCTAATCAATTCATTTTATTATCTATCAACAAGGTATGTTAGCAATGGGTTGGAATAAAAGCCTGTTCACTGGTGCCCTCCAGGATCAGCATGGTCCAGCCCTGCACTACACACATCACCAGGATCAGCATTGTCCACACCTGCGCTACACCAGGGTTGGGTCCATTTTTTCTCTCTCTGGAGAAGCGTATTGTAACTATGTAACTGATCCTCAGTTACAGACAGGTCTGGAGGCCAATCGTACACCGGTCCAGTCTATGTCCGGTCCTACCTTCTCAAAGCCAGAAGTACAACACATATCCACAAACACACAAATTAAAAACCACAACAGGACCAACCACAATGGAGCTACTGACCACAACCTTCACTGACGTGATTGAGACACTATTACTCACCAGACCGCAACAGGAACTGGGCCATGATGCTGAAGATCAGACTTGATCTACCTGAACTTCTCTAATGGCCATCCCATGGGTGTTGTTGTGTGGCAAACAGGAATGATGCCAGGCCTACCAAGGACATTTTAGAAGAGGATAATGATAAATTACTTCCATTGGACATTGTGGTGTAGAGAGGGAGGGGCAAGGATGTATTTCTGGTGTCTTTGGGGGAGCAGCATAGCAGTGACATACTACAGACTCTGCAGATAGAGAACACTCCTGATGTGTGTACAGAATGAACTGTCCAGTATATCTGCTTCATCTGTTGGCTGTCAGGGCTTTAACAGGGTGTGTTATTGTATATATCTGATCACTGTGTGTTCCACTGCAAACCTCAGCTCACAGAAATATACAGGTGAAGTCGGTAGTTTACATACACTAAGGTTGAAGTCATTAAAACTCATTTTTCAACCACTCCCCAGATTTCATGTTAACAAACTATAGTTTTGGCAAGTCGGTTAGGACGTCTACTTTATGCATGTAATTCTCAAGTAATTCTTCTAACAATTGTTTACAGACAGATTATTTCACTTATAATACACTATATCACAATTCCAGTGGGTCATAAGTTTACATACACTAAGTTGACTGTGCCTTTAAACAGCTTTAGAAGCTTCTGATAGGCTATTTGACATAATTTGAGTCAATTGGAGGTGTACCTGTGGATGTATTTCAAGGCCTACCTTCAAACTCAGTGCCTCTTTACTTGACATCATGGGAAAATCAAAAGAAATCAGCCAAGACCTCAGAAAAAAAAAATGTGTAGACCTCCACAAGTCTGGTTCATCCTTGGGAGCAATTTCCAAACGCCTGAAGGTACCACGTTCATCTGTACAAACAATAGTAACCAAGTATAAAGACCATGGGACCACGCAGCCGTCATACCGCTCAGGAAGGAGGCGTGTTCTGTCTCGTAGAGATATACATACTTTGGTGCGAAAAGTGCAAATCAATCCCTGAACAACAGCAAAGGGCCTTGTGAAGATGCTGGAGGAAACCGGTACAAAAGTATCTATATCCACAGTAAAACAAGTCCTATATCGACATAACCTGAAAGGCCGCTCAGCAAGGAAGAAGCCACTGCTCCAAAACCACCATAAAAAAGCCAGACTACGGTTTGCAACTGCACACGGGGACAAAGATCATACTTTTTGGAGAAATGTCCTCCGGTCTGATGAAACAAAAATAGAACTGTTTGGCCATAATGACCATCTTTATGTTTGGAGGAAAAGGAGGGAGGCTTGCAAGCCGAAGAACACCATCCCAACCTTGAAGCACAGGGGTGGCAGCATCATGTTGTGGGGGTGCTTTGCTGCAGGAGGGACTGGTGCACTTCACAAAATAGATGGCATCATGAGGAAGGAATATTATGTGGATATATTGAAGCAACATCTCAAGATATCAGTCAGGAAGTTAAAGCTTGGTCGCAAATGGGTCTTCCAAATGGACAATGACCCCAAGCATAATTCCAAAGTTGTGGCAAAATGTATTGGTGGCCATCACAACGCCCTGACCTCAATCCTATAGAATATTTGTGGCCAGAACTGAAAAAGCGTGTGCGAGCAAGGTGGCCAACAAACCTGACTCAGTTACACCAGTTCTGTCAGGAGGAATGGGCCAAAACTCACCCAACGTGTTGTGGGAAGCTTGTGGAAGGCTACCAGAAACGTTTGACCCAAATTAAACAATTTAAAGGCAATGCTACCAAATACTAATTAAGTGTATGTAAACTTCTGACCCACTGGGAATGTGATGAAAGAAATAAAAGCTGAAATAAATAATTCTCTCTACTATTATTCTGACATTTCACATTCTTAAAATAAAGTGGTGATCCTAACTGACCTAAGACAAGGAATTTTTACTTGGATTAACTGTCAGGAATTGTGAAAATCTGAGTTTAAATGTATTTGGCTAAGGTGTATGTAAACTTCCAACTTCAACTGTAGTTATGTGTGTAGTTATGTGGTTAGTTGTGTGTGTAGTTGTGTGCAGTTGTGTTTGTAGTTAGGTGTAGGTATGTGTAGCTGGGTGTGTAGTTGTGTGTGTAATTATGTGTGTGTAGTTTTGTTTGTAGTTAGTTGTGTGTAGGTGTGTGTGTGTAGTTGTGTCTGTAGGTGTGTGTGTAGTTGGGCGTGTAGCTGTGCGTGTTAAATTATGTAAAACCTCTGATCTGCAAAGATTAAGACAAATGTGTGTGTGAGTAGGGAACTAACGGGGAGTGTGTTGCTGTGGACTTCCATAAAGGTGCTGGCTGTGTGTGGGTGTGTGTGTGCGTGTGCGCGTGCGCGTGCTTTGAGGCTTAGGGTTGTTTCCTTGGACCAACAATAAAAATATATTTCTACAATTACAGCCTGTCTAACTTGTCTATCAAATATTCTCAAATAAACTATTTATTTTCTAGTGTTGACACTTTCCTTGAGATGAATAATGGGACTTTCCCTGAGGTATTTTGTTTTTCATATTTCTGGTACTGGTACTTCTCCTGCCACCTGTTAACATGTTCAACAATGTCTTTCTCATAATGTGGGGTCCCATCAGCACCAGACAGAATGGCTTGACTGTACCATCTCGCATCTCCACCCGAGATCTTGGTGTTGTAGATGGAATACTGCATGTATCCTCTCCTGACCTATTTATTACAGTTTAGCCAACAATAAAGCCTGTATCTCGGCAGATCTCAACAGCCTAATACATCATTTGCCACTCATGAAAAAAAATTATAATATATATTACTATACATGATCACGGTGTTCTAAAATTGAAACTTTGCTATCAACAATTATATGTAGCAGTAGCAACCTCTATCTCACACTCCGCAGATTCCTCGACGAGGGAGGGAGCCCTTTCTTACGCGCAACGGAGCTGTCATCTCATGTTCTTTGCCAGCTTTCCTGGCTTCTGCGATTTCCTCCAAGTCCATCACCATCTCCCAAAACGTCAGGATGTGGGATGTGCTTTCAACCAAAAAGCTTTACATATTCTTGATGTAGGACGTTTTCCTCTGGTTCAACTCCTCCTGGTGCAGAAGAGTCATTTAGTCCTGATGGATTTGGGATTGCAACAGGCCCATCCAGCGGTTCAGGTCACACTTCACCTTAGCCTCATATTTCTTGTGCTTTATGGAGAGACAGATCACTGTTCAGAATTTCAATCTTATCCCCGTAGGCATCATTCTGCTGGACCAGCTGCTTGACTCGCCTGTCCAGCTGTGCGTTTTTGCTGGTGCGCTCATCCAGGGCTTTACGCAGCTCCTGGAGCCTGTCTTTCAGGGTTTCCATGTCTTCTATGGTGTTCCTCAGGCATTTACCCAGTTCTTCAGCTTATTGTTAATTTTATGCAGGGCCTCGTGTGCGTGCGTCCGTCCGTCCGTCCGTCCGTCTGTCCGTCCAATACTGTATGGAACATGAAATTGAGCAGACACCAGCTCTCCTTTAACCAAATTTATTCCAAGAAAAAGTAATCTTTTTGTTCTCTTTCCAGAAGGTTCTTCTTGTATCTATATAGCATTTAGAAAACACACACATGGACTAAAACTAAAGATTTCCTCAACTTTCAGTCTTGTTTCAGTTGTCAGAATTAGTATCACTTTAATGTTTTTATCTCTCTGTTTGAGCTGTACCCCTACAGCTTTTGGGCCCTTCAATAACACAATGAAAATGAGAGAACAAGATGATTCAACTACAACCACAGCAAATAACATGAAATAATTAAAATAGTCCTCATTGTAATAATTACATAGTAACACTTCATAAACTGTTATTTACAGCATTTATATATAGCCTATGCCATTACATCACAGGTAAGAATCCTGTGTTTCCGTGGAGACGGGGATTGGCACATGATGGAGCCCTGACTCGCTGACACAAACACACTAATGTAAAACAAAGTTATGAGAGAAAACTGTCCAAAGTAATAATTTAAGATCAGACTGTATTTACATAAGAGTTTCTGCATCATCATCATCATCATCAACAACAACACACATATTGCACATGAAGAAGGCAGATCTGGAATGGGAGGGAGAAAAACAAGAACAGGGGAAAAGAGGAAGTTAATCTGTGTTCATCAGGGGTCAGAGGTCACAGACATACAGCACTAGAGAGAGGCTTCAGATCACCAGCCTACCTGAATGTCATTAGATTAGTTCAAATCTGTACAACAACATGAAATCAAAGTCAGGGAATGCCAGACACACAGACATCCTGAGGGCGAGTCATCTATCAAATACATCAACTTACGGTATATGCAGTCCATTCATATATTCACCTGTACGCCTCAGTCGCCAAACCAATATCCCCAGTTCATTAATCTAACTAATATATTCATAAATATGCCCCCTTAAGAAATATATTCACATGTATGGCCTTAATTCTTCCACCTATACAGTATATAAGCCCTGACAAACATAAATGACGTGCTGAGGGTGAGTTGTTTCTCCGGCTTCACTGAGCAGTAGTTTCACACATTAGTTTAACATTTAGGTGACTGATTGATTGGAGTTCAGTGGTAGTGTGTGTTAAACTCCTGAGACAGTGATCTCTCTCTCTCTCTCTCTCACTCACTCACTCACTCACTCACTACCACTGTCCAGCTCTTCATCAACACACTGGAGATACTGTATGGCCTGTGTCTGTTTGTATCTATGGTCCAATATTATAGGCTCTGAGAAAGGCAGCATAGATGCACGATAAGGCAGATCCGTACAACACACACACACACAGGTATGATGACACTGGATCATTTAAAGGGCTTCACTTGCACTAGCATGTGTTTCAAGGGGATTTATATAATATATATATATATAGAGAGAGAGAGAGAGAGAGAGAAACAAAAAAATAGGGATCTACAGAACCTAGTCTGTTAGTGGCTCTTGTTGTGAAGGTTGTAATGATGGTTGTGGTGGTGTGTGTGTGTACCTGTGCTCCGGGGATAGAATATTTTAGCTAATGAGGATGGCACTGAACCGTGATAATTGACTGTCAAACTGTCCCCATCTCCAAAAGAGTGAACTTACACACGTTACCTGACACGTGGCAGATACTGTTTCCTTCGATAACCACTGGGCATCGTATGGCCATGAATGGGATCCATATTTATACTAACAAATACAATATTTGGCAAACTAGAGACTTACATGATACCTCAGATACGAAAAATAAATCCAATACTGGCTGAGATAAAGGGAGAGACACACAAGGTGTAGGCTACATACAGCATACATAAGCAGTCATATGAGTGACATAGCAGCTGATCAGGGTGTGTGTGGGCTGGTGGGAGGGATTCTGATGATCTTAAAACAACATAAACCAACAGCGTCAGATTACTCAACTTTCCTTCGTACTACACAGCTTTCTGTTAACTAAGAAAGGTATGTGTTATTACATGGGTATTGACCTATTAGGTGTCTGTGAACCTGTGTGCAAAACATAAACTGAGAAGAATATGAACAGTGACCTCGTTAAGAAAATGATAATTTCCAGAGTCAACACTACTCTCTGCATTCCTCACAGGAGTTCAGTCACATTTAGCATCTATAGGAATCGTCCGAATCGACTCCAATGAAATGATTCATCTGAATCGTCCCTCCTGCGTTCACTCCGTCTTGCTCAGCATCAGAGATGACAGCTGTCAGTCAAATGTCAAACAGTCCCGCCCTCTCCGCCTGAGGACATAAAAAGGGAATTGTTTCCTTATGCTTCCTCCACTCCCATTGGTCCGTGTGGTCATTGGCCCCTCCCCCCATCCCCATGATCCAGGCAACCGTTGAGGCAGTGGGTGTCATCGCAGTGGCTGTCATCCCCTAGTGCACCCTGGGATTGCAGCAGCTCATACTCTTCGTCCAGGAAGTCAAGGCTATTGTTGCTAGGCAACCCACGGACGGTGAACTTGTGGGAGACTTTGGTCCATTGCACACGATTGGTCGCTACACGCTCATACAGCTCAGATGCCCCTGGTAACAGCTCTGCCAGCAGCCTATCAGGGGACAGGAGTAGTAGTAAGTAGTAAGTAGTAGTAAATTTATTTATATAGCACATTTCACAGATAAAAATCACAAAGTGCTTCACAATAAAATGAAATACAATAACAAATCTTGAAACACAAGAACACCAAACAAAAATCGAAAACATAACAAACAACCATAAAAACCCCTCGACTACCTAAAAGCCTGCTTGAAGAGCAAAGTCTTCAGTTGCTTTTTAAAAGAATCAACAGAGTTCGCAAAACGCAGAAGGGGAGGCAAAGCATTCCACAGCTTAGGAGCCACTGCCTGGAATGATTGGTCCCCTCTAGTTTTAAAATGAGTGCGAGGAACAACTAATAGCCTCTGATCTAATGACCTGAGACTCCGGGTGGGAGTGTGAAGCTGTATCAAGTCAGTGATGTAAGTAGGCACTTGACCATGCAAGGCTCTGAAGGTAAGAACCAGGATTTTAAAATGGATTCTATACTGGACTGGTAACCAGTGTAATGCTGCTAAAACAGGTGTGATGTGTTCTCTTTTCTTAATGTGAGTCAAAAGCCTTGCAGCAGAGTTCTGAACAGCCTGGAGGCGATAAAGCTCCTTTTTACTCAAACAGGTAAAAAGACTGTTACAGTAATCTAAACGAGAGGAGATGAACGCATGAATGATCATCTCCAACTCACCCTTGGTCACAAATGATCTTAATTTTGAGATATTCCTCAGTTGGAAGAAACAGTTTCTAACTAATTGTTTAGAGTGGAGCTCCAGTGGGGGAAACAACATTAGGTGGTGCAAGTGCTGTGGGTTGTGTTGGGATTAGGTCAGTAGTGATAAACGCTGTGTTGTTATTGGGTCAGTAGTGATAAACGCTGTGTTGTGATTGGGTCAGTAGTGATAAACGCTGTGTTGGGATTGGTTCTTACTTGTAGATGGGCATGGCGATGTGTTCCATGAAGCTGATCTGTAGCTCTGGGATGTAGGCCTTCTCTCTGTCCATCATCTCACTGGGACGGTTCCCCATCGCCTTCTCCTACACACACGTAAGTTACACACGTCAGATACACCCTCACACTCACCCCCCAACACACACACACACACACACACACACACACAAATACAGCGCAGTGCAGGAACACATACCAGATCCCCCTGGGAGAAGAACTCTTTATAGATCAGCTCCTGGATACACAGAGGAGAGAAAGAGGTTTAAGGTCAAAGGTCAACTAGGGTCTGAGGTTAGGGTTGAACATTTATGACAGCAAATTAAAATTCTACCCCCCCACAAAATTACTGCGTTTTTGTCTTTTGAGCTTCTAGTCATGAAATCTATGCAGTCTACTCAATCTCTTTTTATAGCTACTGTTACAGGCCTCCTGGGCCGTATACAGTGCTCCTCAGTGAGTTGCCTGAATTCCTATTAGACCTTGTAGTCATGGCAGATAATATTCAAATTTTTGGTGACTTTAATATTCAAATGGAAAAGTCCACAGACCCACTCCAAAAGGCTTTCGGAGGCGTCATCAACTCCAATGGGTTTTGTCCAACATGTCTCCGGATCTAGTCATTGCCATAGTCATACCCAGGATCTAGATTTGTCCCGTGGAATAAATATTATGGATCTAAATGTTTTTCCTCATAATCCTGGACTATTGGACCACTATTTTATTACGTTTGCAATCGCAACAAATAATCTGCTCAGACTCCAACCAAGGATCATCAAAAGCTTTGCTATAAATTCCTGGACAACCCAAAGATTCATTCCAGACTCCCTCCACCTGGAATACAAAAATTGGTTAACCACCTAACTGAGGATCTACATTTAACCTTGCGTAATACCCTAGATGCAGTCGCACCTCTAAAAAAGATCATGATCAATGGACCTAGGATCAATGCAGAAGCTCAGGTTTTTTAATCCTGTATCTCTTGACACATTAATGAAAATAGTCATGGCCTCTAAACACTCAAGCTGCATACTGGACTTCCTGTGCTTGAACATAATAAATGGCTCCC
This sequence comes from Thymallus thymallus, assembly GCA_023634145.1. Classification (NCBI taxonomy): domain Eukaryota; kingdom Metazoa; phylum Chordata; class Actinopteri; order Salmoniformes; family Salmonidae; genus Thymallus; species Thymallus thymallus. The sequence goes on from JAKYLM010000288.1 coordinate 36,746, forward strand.
TATCCACCAGATGTGTACCAAACTCACTAAAAGTGGCAGTAATGAAGGCAGTGAGTTGCTGTTGCCCAGCAACTCACTGCCTTCTTGAAGACAAATAATGTATACAAAATGTGTCAGTCTGGTTTTAGACCCCATCATAGCACTGACACTGCACTCATGAAGGTGGTAAATTACCTTTTAATGGTGTCAGACCAAGGCTCTGCATCTATCATCGTGCTCCTAGACCTTAGTGCTGCTTTTGACACCATCGATCACCATATTCTTTTGGAGAGATTAGAAACCCTAATTGGTCTACATGGACAAGTTCTTGCCTGGTTTAGATCTTATCTGTCGGAAAGATATCAGTTCGTCTCTGTGGATGGTTTGTCCTCTGACATATCAATTGTACGTTTCGGCGTTCCTCAAGGTTCCGTTTTAGGACCACTATTGTTTTCACTATATATTCAACCTCTTGGTGATGTCATTCGGAAACACAATGTCAACTTTCACTACTATGCGGATGACACACAGCTGTACATTTCGATGAAACATAGTGAAGCCCAAAAATGGCATGCCCTGTCAGCCTGTGTTTCAGACATAAGGAAGTGGATGGCGGCAAATGTTTTACTCAGACAAAACAGAGATCCTAGTTCTAGGTCCCAAGAAACAAAGAGATCTGCTGTTGGCTCTGACAATTAATATTGATGGTTGTACAGTCGTCTCAAATAAAACTGTGAAGGACCTCGGCGTCACTCTGGACCCTGATCTCTCTTTTGACGAACATATCAAGAATATTTATACGCTTTTTTACATCTTCATAACATTTAAAAAATGTGAAACTTTTTGTTGAAAAATAATGCAGAAAAGCTAGGGCTTTTTTTAAACGTGTTACTGCTAAAACATTACATGGGCTTGCTCCTCCCTATCTCTCAGATTTGTTCCCGCCGTACATACCTACACGTACGCTCTGGTCACAAGATGCAGGCCTCCTTATTGTCGCTATAATTTCCAAGCAAACAGCTGGAGACAGGGCTTTCTCCTATAGAGATACATTTTTATAGAATGGTCTGCCTATCCATTTGAGAGACGCAGACTTAGTCTCAACCTTTAAGTCTTTACTGAAGACTCATCTCTTCAGTAGGTCCTATGATTGAGTGTAGTCTGGTCCATGGGTGTGAAGGTGAACAGCAAGGCACTGGAGCAACTAACAGCCCCTCTCTCCACTGGGATTCTCTGCCTCTGGCCCAATTACGGGGGCTGAGTCACTGGCTCACTAGTTCTCTCCCTAGGAGGGGTGTGTCACTTGAGTGGGTTGAGTCACAGATGTGATCTTCCTGTCTGGTTTTGCGCCCCCTCTGGCTTGTGCAGTGGAGGAGATCTTTGTGGGCTATACTCAGCCTTGTCTCAGGGTAGTAAGTTGGGGGTCTATTTATATCCCTCTAGTGGTGTGGGGGCTGTGCTTTGGTAAAGTGGGTGGATTATATCCTGCCTGGTTGGCCCTGTCCGGGGGTATTGTCGGACGGGCCACAGTGTCCCCCGACCCAACCAGTCTCAGCCTCCAGTATCTATGCTGAAGTAGTCTATGTGCCGGGTGGCTAGGGCCTGCTGGTCATCTATGAACGTTTGAACATCTTGAAGAACAATCTGGCCTTAATAGCCATGTACTCTTATAATCTCCACCCCTCAGAGCCTGGTTTCTCTCTAGTTTTCTTCCTAAATTCCTCCCTTTCTAGGGAGTTTTTCCTAGGCACCGTGGAGTTGTGGTCTAAGTTAGGGTTGAACCGGGATGTGGACATGAAGGTAGGGTTAGTGTTTGGGTTTGGGTTAGGGTTAGGGTTAGGGTTGTGGTTGAGGGTTAGGGTTAGCATTAACTTTAGGGTTAGCATTAGCTTTAGGGTTGAGGGTTAGCATTAGCTTTAGGTTTGAAGCTAGGGTTAGCATTAACTTTAGTGTTGAGGCTAGGGTTAGCATTAGCTTTAGGGTTGAGGCTAGGGTTAGCATTAGCTTTAGAGTTCCTCACAGCGATCTTGCGGGTGGTCTTCCAGCCCTTGGTCTGGTCCGACAGGTCACATGAGGTCATCAGCAGGCACAGCAGCAGAGAACGGTGGGTCTGATTCTTGGGGTTATAGCCAACTAGCACACACACACACACACACACACACACACACACACACACACACACACACACGTAGATCCAGAAAGGGAGAGAGAAAGGAAGACGATTAAAATCACAAATACGTACACACACACACACACACTCACGCACAAACAAGCACACACACACACACACACTGCCTTACCATCAGCCATCCTTTGCAGGTCGGGGAAGATGCGGAGGTGGTGAGCCAGGTCTGTGGCCAGGATGATATCCCTCATCAGGTCCAACATCCTCTGGTAGTCCTGACAACCACACACACACACACACACACACACGCGTGTTAACACAACACACACACGCACGAACACACAAACACACACACACACACACATACACACAACCTATAACAATCCTGAGTGTCCTGTTAACACACAACACACAGCCCATAACGGTCCTGGGTGTCCTCAATGTAAACGGGTTACCGTGAATTTGACAGTATCTCACAGGCAGGTCCGTGGCATCTCATATTACAGTACACACACTGAAATATAAATACGGTATCAAAGCAAGTACTGTGTAATGAAGTAAATGCTGCCCCAATTGTAATTAAGATTACAGTATATTAATGAATATTTTGTGTTTTATATCACTTGCACTTCTAGAGGAAGGTTTCCAAACTGTCCGTGACTACAGGGCAAAATGTTCACCCATTTACCCACAATACAGTTTAAATGGATGGGACACTATAAACAGATAGGAGTTAAAGGTTTTTGGCGCTCCAAAGATACAGTATGGTATTGTATTCTGTAAAATGGGATTACTGTACCATTCGAAATACAGCAATTATTTCCCTGCCCGCAACGTTTTCAACAATACACCATCATTTACATTATGCTGCAGTAAAACAGTATTTTACTGTTGATAATACCCCAAATTACTGTATAGATTAGTTTCCTGCTACAGTGCTGTTAATATAACAGTCCTGTGTGTAATGTTAATAAAACACACACACACAACACCCATAACAGCCCTGGATGTCATGTTTAAAACAACCCATAACAGTCCTGTTGTCATGTTAATACAACACACACACACACACACACACACACACACACACACACACACACACACACACACACACACACACCGTATAAAAGTCCTGGGTGTCCCGAGTCAGGAGACAATCAGTGTAGGATCCCAGACTGGAGAGAAACTGACCTTTCTGGAGAACTTGTCGTAGATGTTGCAGCCGTGGGTGTTCAGAATGGCTATGGCTTGGGCAAAGTGGTGTCGCTGTGGAAACACACACAGATTATTATGGGATAGGAGGTTGAAGGATGGCCACTAGGTGTCACTATAGTCCCAGAGGTGAGCGTGTGTGTGTGTGTGTGTGTGTGTGTGTGTACCTCCATCACAGAGCCCTCTGAGCTGTAGAGGGCAGCCAGGACAGATTGCTATAGAGGAAGAAGACAGAACACGTTATTGCATAGATAGACCACCTCTCAGTCTACACTCTCTGCCACTGTCTAACCAGTCTTTCCCTGAGTCTTTCTGCTGTGTGTTTGACAAGTGTTACCGGTGCTATACCTGTGTGTGTGTTGTGTTGTGTTAACAGGACATCCAAGACTGTTATATGTTGTGTGTGTGTGTGTGTGTGTGTGTGTGTGTGTGTGTGTGTGTGTGTGTGTGTGTGTGTGTGTGTGTGTGTGTGTGTGTGTGTGTGTGTGTGTGTGTGTGTGCGTGATTGAGCAGTCTTACCGATGCCACTTGAAAGGAGTTGTTAGTTCCACGGTGATCCAGGTCATGACACATACAGGAGACAAAGAGAGCAAAGATCTCTATATTCCTACAGAAAGGAAGAGGTAGGATGTTAGTGTATCGGTTTCAGGGGTGTAAAGTGTATGGTTATAGGGTACAGGGGTGTAAAGTGTAGTGTGTATGGTTATAGGGTGCAGGGGTGTAAAGTGTAGTGTGTATGGTTATAGGGTACAGGGGTGTAAAGTGTAGTGTGTATGGTTATAGGGTACAGGGGTGTAAAGTGTAGTGTGTATGGTTATAGGGTGCAGGGGTGTAAAGTGTAGTGTGTATGGTTATAGGGTACAGGGGTGTAAAGTGTAGTGTGTATGGTTATAGGGTACAGGGGTGTAAAGTGTAGTGTGTATGGTTATAGGGTACAGGGGTGTAAAGTGTAGTGTGTATGGTTATAGGGTACAGGGGTGTAAAGTGTAGTGTGTATGGTTATAGGGTGCAGGGGTGTAAAGTGTAGTGTGTATGGTTATAGGGTACAGGGGTGTAAAGTGTAGTGTGTATGGTTATAGGGTACAGGGGTGTAAAGTGTAGTGTGTATGGTTATAGGGTACAGGGGTGTAAAGTGTAGTGTGTATGGTTATAGGGTGCAGGGGTGTAAAGTGTAGTGTGTATGGTTATAGGGTACAGGGGTGTAAAGTGTAGTGTGTATGGTTATAGGGTACAGGGGTGTAAAGTGTAGTGTGTATGGTTATAGAGTACAGGGGTGTAAAGTGTAGTGTGTATGGTTATAGAGTACAGGGGTGTAAAGTGTAGTGTGTATGGTTATAGGGTACAGGGGTGTAAAGTGTAGTGTGTATGGTTATAGGGTACAGGGGTGTAAAGTGTAGTGTGTATGGTTATAGGGTACAGGGGTGTAAAGTGTAGTGTGTATGGTTATAGAGTGCAGTATGTAGATAATAGGATAAAGAGTTTGAGGGGTTTCTATTAACTCAGGGTGGTTGGCAAGGCCCAGGTTCTTGTAGGGCCATAGGGTGTAGTAATAATATTTTGGGGGGTAAAAAAAGACTGTGAAGTAAAAACATTCAGCTAAAAATCAGTTTAATTTAGAAAATCTGTACCCAAGTATTCCCACAAATAAAAAAAGAGACTTATGGGATCTTGTCTCGGCTGAATGTACAGTGCATTCGGAAAGTATTCAGACCCCCACCCTTTTTACACATTGTTATGCTACAGCCTCATTCTAAAATGGATTAAATACGTTTTTCTCATCAATCTACACACAATACCCCATAATGACAAAGCGAAACAGGTTTTTAGACATTTTTACACATTTATTAAAAATAAAAAACAGAAATACCTTATTACTTAAGTATTCAGAGACTCAAAATTGCTATGAGACTCGAAATTGAGCTCAGGTGTATCCTGTTTTCATTGATCATCCTTGAGATGTTTCTACAATTTGATTGTAGTCCACCTGTGGTAAATTAAATTGATTGGACATGATTTGGACAGGCACAGACATGTCTATATAAGGTCCCACAGTTGACAGTGCATGTCAGAGCAAAAACCAAGCCATGAGATCGAATGAATTGTCCGTAGAGCTCCGAAACTGGATTGTGTCTAGGCACAAAAAATGTCTGCAGCATAGAAGGTCGCCAAGAACACAGTGGCCTCCATCATTCTTAAATGGAAGAAGTTTGTAACCACCAAGACTCTTCCTAGAGCTGGGCGCCCGGTTAAACTTAGCAATCAGGGGAGAAGGGCTTTGGTCAGGGAGGTGACCAAGAACCCCATAATCACTCAGGAGATGGGAGAACCTTCCAGAATGACAACCATTCTGCAGCACTTCAGGCCTTTATGGTAGAGTGGCCAGACGGAAGCCACTCCTCAGTAAAAGGCACATGACTGCACGCTTGGAGTTTGCAAAAAGGCATCTAAAAGACTTTCAGACCATGGGAATCAAGATTTGCTGGTCTGATGAAACCAAGATTGAACTCTTTGGCCTGAATGCCAAGCGTCACGTCTGGAGGAAACCTGGCACCATCCCTACGGTGAAGCATGGTGGTGGCAGCATCATGCTGTAGGGATGTTTTTCAGCGGCAGGGACTGGGAGACCAGTCAGGATCGAGAGAAAGATGAACGGATCAAAGTACAGAGCTCATGACCTCAGAGTCTCTGAATGTCCGTGAGCTTGAGAGGATCTGCAGAGAGGAATAGAAACTCCCCTAATAGTGTGATATTTCAGTTTTTTATTTTCAGTACATTTGCCAACATTTCTAAAAACCTGTTTTTACTTTGTCATTATGGGGTAGTGTGTGTAGATTGATGAGGGTAAAAAAAACAATTTAATACATTTTAGAATAAGGCTGTCACATAACAACATTTGGTAAAAGTCAAGGGGTCTGAATACTTTCCGAATGCACTGTAATTGCGAGGTTAGGGTATATGTTATATGGTGTAGTATGTAGGGTTTAAGGGGTTTCTACTAACTCAAGGTAATTGGCAAGGCCCAGGTTCTTGTAGAGCAGATAACAGAAGTGAGAGACTGAGAAGGCGTGAGTCCAGTTGTGATAGGGAGGATCTCTGTAACCCTTCTTTACCATCAGACAGAACCTGCAACCATGACAACCACACAATCAATCACCATAACAACCACTTCATCACCATAGCATAGCGTAGCATAGTAGAGAGAGAGAGAGAGAGAGAGAGAGAGAGAGAGAGAGAGAGAGAGAGAGAGAGAGAGTACCTGGCCAGAGTGTGCAGTTCAATCTTATATGTGTTGATAAAGCCCATGTCCTCAAACATACTCAGGATACCCTGGAGACACAGGAAAGACAGAGATTAGACACAGTACAGCAGGAACAACAAGACTGCAGTCTGGCTGAATACTCCGCAAATCAGTTTTACTCTTAGTGGTCAAAACTGTTCAGAGGAAGATTGTTGGATGTGCACATAGAGATGGAGAGAGAGAGGTCTCATCTTTGTATCTGTGCACCTTTGAGGCTACCACCATTTTCAAGAAGTCAACTTGAATCTGAAATGTAAACTATATACATCTCTATAGAAATGATACATCTCTATGGATACTATACCTCTCTATGGATACTATACCTCAGTATGGATACTATACCTCAGTATGGATACTATACCTCTCTATGGATTCTATAGATCTCTATGGATACTATACCTCAGTATGGATACTATACCTCAGTATGGATTCTATAGATCTCTATGGATACTATACCTCAGTATGGATACTATACCTCAGTATGGATACTATACCTCAGTATGGATACTATACCTCTCTATGGATTCTATAGATCTCTATGGATACTATACCTCAGTATGGATACTATACCTCAGTATGGATACTATACCTCTCTATAGAAACGATACATCTCTATGGATACTATACCTCAGTATGGATACTATACCTCAGTATGGATACTATACCTCTCTATAGAAACGATACATCTCTATGGATACTATACCTCAGTATGGATACTATACCTCAGTATGGATACTATACCTCTCTATAGAAACGATACATCTCTATGGATACTATACCTCAGTATGGATACTATACCTCAGTATGGATACTATACCTCTCTATAGAAACGATACATCTCTATGGATACTATACCTCAGTATGGATACTATACCTCAGTATGGATACTATACCTCTCTATAGAAACGATACATCTCTATGGATACTATACCTCAGTATGGATACTACACCTCAGTATGGATACTATACCTCAGTATGGATACTATACCTCTCTATGGATTCTATACCTCAGTATGGATACTATACCTCAGTATGGATTCTATAGATCTCTATGGATACTATACCTCAGTATGGATACTATACCTCAGTATGGATTCTATAGATCTCTATGGATACTATACCTCAGTATGGATACTATACCTCTATATGGATTCTATAGATCTCTATGGATACTATACATCTCTATGGATACTATACATCTCTATGGATACTATAGATCTCTATGGATACTGTACATATCTATAGATAATATACCTCTATAAGGATACTATACCTCTCTATGGATAATATACATCTCTATGGATGTGCATGGAACACACCACAGGAGGTTGGTGGCATCTTAATTGGGGAGGACGGGCTCGTGGTAATGGCTGGAGCAGAATAGGTGGAATGGTATCCAACTCATCAAGCAGATGGTTTCCATGGTTTCCATGTGTTTGATGCCATTCCATTCGCTCCGTTCCAGCCATTATTATGAAACACACAAATACGTACAGTAAATTCTAATACCTACATACACATGCTTTCTCTGTCTGCCTGTCTTACCATGGGTGTGATGTCATCAGGTAGTGAGCGTGGTGTGTAGGTGAACTCAGCAAATAAGGGATGAATCTCATCCACTGGCTCCAACCCAGTTACCAACAGCTGTGCCACTTCCTGTTCTGACACCTACACACACACACACATTACTGTTGCAATGGCTCAAATCAAATCAAATTTTATTAGTCACATACACGTGGTTAGCAGATGTTATTGCGGGTGTGTGTGTTGGGGGGGGGGGGGTTAGTGTGTGTGTGTTGGGGGGAGGTGGGGTTAGTGTGTGTGTGTTGGGGGGGGGGTTAGTGTGTGTGTGTTGGGGGGAGGTGGGGTTAGTGTGTGTGTGTTGGGGGGAGGGGGGGTTAGTGTGTGTGTGTTGGGGGGGGGGGGTTAGTGTGTGTGTGTTGGGGGGAGGTGGGGTTAGTGTGTGTGTGTTGGGGGGAGGTGGGGTTAGTGTGTGTGTGTTGGGGGGAGGTGGGGTTAGTGTGTGTGTGTTGGGGGGAGGTGGGGTTAGTGTGTGTGTTGGGGGGAGGTGGGGTTAGTGTGTGTGTGTTGGGGGGAGGTGGGGTTAGTGTGTGTGTGTTGGGGGGAGGTGGGGTTAGTGTGTGTGTGTTGGGGGGAGGTGGGGTTAGTGTGTGTGTGTTGGGGGGAGGGGGGGTTAGTGTGTGTGTGTTGGGGGGGGGTTAGTGTGTGTGTGTTGGGGGGAGGTGGGGTTAGTGTGTGTGTGTTGGGGGGAGGTGGGGTTAGTGTGTGTGTGTTGGGGGGGAGGTGGGGTTAGTGTGTGTGTTGGGGGGAGGTGGGGTTAGTGTGTGTGTGTTGGGGGGAGGTGGGGTTAGTGTGTGTGTGTTGGGGGGGAGGTGGGGTTAGTGTGTGTGTTGGGGGGAGGTGGGGTTAGTGTGTGTGTGTTGGGGGGAGGTGGGGTTAGTGTGTGTGTGTTGGGGGGAGGTGGGGTTAGTGTGTGTGTGTTGGGAGGGGGGTTAGTGTGTGTGTGTTGGGGGAGGTGGGGTTAGTGTGTGTGTTGGGGGGGGTTAGTGTGTGTGTGTTGGGGGAGGTGGGGTTAGTGTGTGTGTGTTGGGGGGGGGGTTAGTGTGTGTGTGTTGGGGGGAGGTGGGGTTAGTGTGTGTGTGTGTTGGGGGGAGGTGGGGTTAGTGTGTGTGTGTTGGGGGGAGGTGGGGTTAGTGTGTGTGTGTGTTGGGGGGAGGTGGGGTTAGTGTGTGTGTGTGTTGGGGGGAGGTGGGGTTAGTGTGTGTGTGTTGGGGGGAGGTGGGGTTAGTGTGTGTGTGTTGGGGGGGGTTAGTGTGTGTGTGTTGGGGGGGGTTAGTGTGTGTGTGTTGGGGGGAGGTGGGGTTAGTGTGTGTGTGTGTTGGGGGGAGGTGGGGTTAGTGTGTGTGTGTTGGGGGGAGGTGGGGTTAGTGTGTGTGTGTTGGGGGGGGGTTAGTGTGTGTGTGTTGGGGGGGGGGTTAGTGTGTGTGGTTGGGGGGAGGTGGGGTTAGTGTGTGTGTGTGTTGGGGGGAGGTGGGGTTAGTGTGTGTGTGTTGGGGGGAGGTGGGGTTAGTGTGTGTGTGTTGGGGGGGGGGGTTAGTGTGTGTGTGTTGGGGGGGTTAGTGTGTGTGTGTTGGGGGGGGGTTAGTGTGTGTGTGTTGGGGGGAGGTGGGGTTAGTGTGTGTGTGTTGGGGGGGGGGTGGGGTTAGTGTGTGTGTGTTGGGGGGAGGTGGGGTTAGTGTGTGTGCTTTACCTTCATGTGGTACATCATCATCTCGTTGGCCAGGTGGGATCTGAACTGAGCCTCATGGACCTTCTTATACAGAAGAGACTGAACACACACAGGAAAGACCAGTCAACCACAACCACATTATACAGGAGAGACCAGTCAGTCAACCACAACCACATTATTATACAGGAGAGACCAGTCAACCACAACCACATTATTAAACAGAAGAGACCAGTCAGTCAACCACATTATTATACAGGAGAGACCAGTCAGTCAAACACAACAACATTATTATACAGGAGAGACCAGTCAGTGAACCACAACCACACTATTATACAGGAGAGACCAGTCAACCACAACCACATTATTAAACAGAAGAGACCAGTCAGTCAACCACATTATTATACAGGAGAGACCAGTCAGTCAACCACAACCACATTATTATACAGAAGAGACCAGTCAGTCAACCACATTATTATACAGAAGAGACCAGTCAGCTAACCACAACCACATTATTATACAGGAGAGACCACTCAGCCGACCACATTATTATACAGAAGAGACCAGTCATCCAACCACATTATTATACAGAAGAGACCACTCAGCCGACCACATTATTATACAGAAGAGACCAGTCATCCAACCACATTATTATACAGAAGAGACCAGTCAGTCAACCACATTATCATACAAGAGAGACCAGTCAGCCAACCACATTATTATACAGAAGAGACCAGTTAGCCAACCACATTATTATACAGAAGAGACCAGTTAGCCAACACATTATTATACCGAAGAGACCAGTCAGCCACCCACAACCACATTAATATACAGAAGAGACCAGTCAGCCAACTACATTATTATACAGAAGAGACCAGTCAGCCAACCACACAC
>JAKYLM010000289.1:0-37500 GCA_023634145.1 Thymallus thymallus
TATCTCTCTCTCCCTCCTATTCTGTTGGTATCTCTCTCCCTCCCTCCTATTCTGTTGGTATCTCTCCCTCCCTTCTCTATTCTGTTGGTATCTCTCTCTCTTCTCCTCTCCTATTCTGTTGGTATCTCTCTCTCTCCTCCTATTCTGTTGGTATCTCTCTCCTCCCTCCTATTCTGTTGGTATCTCTCTCTCTCTCCTATTCTGTTGGTATCTCTCCTCTCTCTCCTATTCTGTTGGTATCTCTCCCTCCCTCCTATTCTGTTGGTATCTCTCCTCTCTCTCCTATTCTGTTGGTATCTCTCTCTCTCTCCTATTCTGTTGGTATCTCTCCCTCTCTCCTATTCTGTTGGTATCTCTCTCTCTCCTATTCTGTTGGTATCTCTCTCTCCTCCTATTCTGTTGGTATCTCTCTCTCTCTCCTATTCTGTTGGTATCTCTCCTCCTCTCCTATTCTGTTGGTATCTCTCTCTCTCCTCCTATTCTGTTGGTATCTCTCCTCTCTCTCCTATTCTGTTGGTATCTCTCTCTCTCCTATTCTGTTGGTATCTCTCCCTCCCTCCTATTCTGTTGGTATCTCTCTCTCTCTCTCCTATTCTGTTGGTATCTCTCTCTCTCCTATTCTGTTGGTATCTCTCTCCTCCCTCCTATTCTGTTGGTATCTCTCTCTCTCTCTCCTATTCTGTTGGTATCTCTCCTCTCCTCCTATTCTGTTGGTATCTCTCCCTCCCTCCTATTCTGTTGGTATCTCTCTCTCTCTCCTATTCTGTTGGTATCTCTCCCTCCCTCCTATTCTGTTGGTATCTCTCCCTCCCTCCTATTCTGTTGGTATCTCTCTCTCTCCTATTCTGTTGGTATCTCTCCCTCCCTCCTATTCTGTTGGTATCTCTCTCTCTCTCTCCTATTCTGTTGGTATCTCTCTCTCTCCTATTCTGTTGGTATCTCTCCCTCCCTCCTATTCTGTTGGTATCTCTCTCTCTCTCCTATTCTGTTGGTATCTCTCCCTCCCTCCTATTCTGTTGGTATCTCTCTCTCTCTCCTATTCTGTTGGTATCTCTCCCTCCCTCCTATTCTGTTGGTATCTCTCCCTCCCTCCTATTCTGTTGGTATCTCTCTCTCTCCTATTCTGTTGGTATCTCTCCCTCCCTCCTATTCTGTTGGTATCTCTCTCTCTCTCTCCTATTCTGTTGGTATCTCTCTCTCTCCTATTCTGTTGGTATCTCTCCCTCCCTCCTATTCTGTTGGTATCTCTCTCTCTCCTATTCTGTTGGTATCTCTCCCTCCCTCCTATTCTGTTGGTATCTCTCCCTCTCTCTCCTATTCTGTTGGTATCTCTCTCTCTCCTATTCTGTTGGTATCTCTCTCTCCCTCCTATTCTGTTGGTATCTCTCTCTCTCTCTCCTATTCTGTTGGTATCTCTCCCTCCCTCCTATTCTGTTGGTATCTCTCCCTCCCTCCTATTCTGTTGGTATCTCTCCCTCTCTCCCTATTCTGTTGGTATCTCTCCCTCCCTCCTATTCTGTTGGTATCTCTCCCTCCCTCCTATTCTGTTGGTATCTCTCTCCCTCCCTCCTATTCTGTTGGTATCTCTCCCTCCCTCCTATTCTGTTGGTATCTCTCCCTCCCTCCTATTCTGTTGGTATCTCTCTCCCTCCCTCCTATTCTGTTGGTATCTCTCCCTCCCTCCTATTCTGTTGGTATCTCTCCCTCCCTCCTATTCTGTTGGTATCTCTCCCTCCCTCCTATTCTGTTGGTATCTCTCCCTCCCTCCTATTCTGTTGGTATCTCTCTCTCTCTCTCCTATTCTGTTGGTATCTCTCCCTCCCTCCTATTCTGTTGGTATCTCTCCCTCCCTCCTATTCTGTTGGTATCTCTCTCTCTCTCTCCTATTCTGTTGGTATCTCTCCCTCCCTCCTATTCTGTTGGTATCTCTCCCTCCTATTCTGTTGGTATCTCTCTCTCTCTCTCCTATTCTGTTGGTATCTCTCTCACTCCCCTATTCTGTTGGTATCTCTCCCTCCCTCCTATTCTGTTGGTATCTCTCTCTCTCTCTCCTATTCTGTTGGTATCTCTCTCTCCCTCCTATTCTGTTGGTATCTCTTCCTCCCTCCTATTCTGTTGGTATCTCTCTCTCTCTCTCCTATTCTGTTGGTATCTCTCCCTCCCTCCTATTCTGTTGGTATCTCTCTCTCTCCCTCCTATTCTGTTGGTATCTCTCTCTCTCTCTCCTATTCTGTTGGTATCTCTCCCTCCCTCCTATTCTGTTGGTATCTCTCCCTCCTATTCTGTTGGTATCTCTCTCTCTCTCTCCTATTCTGTTGGTATCTCTCCCTCCCCTCCTATTCTGTTGGTATCTCTCTCTCTCTCTCCTATTCTGTTGGTATCTCTCCCTCCCTCCTATTCTGTTGGTATCTCTCCCTCCCTCCTATTCTGTTGGTATCTCTCTCTCTCTCTCCTATTCTGTTGGTATCTCTCCCTCTCTCCCTATTCTGTTGGTATCTCTCCCTCCTATTCTGTTGGTATCTCTCCCTCTCTCTCCTATTCTGTTGGTATCTCTCCCTCCCTCCTATTCTGTTGGTATCTCTCCCTCCCTCCTATTCTGTTGGTATCTCTCCCTCCCTCCTATTCTGTTGGTATCTCTCCCTCCCTCCTATTCTGTTGGTATCTCTCTCTCTCTCTCCTATTCTGTTGGTATCTCTCCCTCTCTCCCTATTCTGTTGGTATCTCTCCCTCCTCCTATTCTGTTGGTATCTCTCCCTCTCTCTCCTATTCTGTTGGTATCTCTCCCTCTCTCCCTATTCTGTTGGTATCTCTCCCTCCTATTCTGTTGGTATCTCTCTCTCTCTCTCCTATTCTGTTGGTATCTCTCCCTCTCTCCCTATTCTGTTGGTATCTCTCCCTCCTATTCTGTTGGTATCTCTCCCTCTCTCTCCTATTCTGTTGGTATCTCTCCCTCTCTCCCTATTCTGTTGGTATCTCTCCCTCCTATTCTGTTGGTATCTCCCTCTCTCTCCTATTCTGTTGGTATCTCTCCCTCCCTCCTATTCTGTTGGTATCTCTCTCTCTCTCCTATTCTGTTGGTATCTCTCCCTCTCTCCCTATTCTGTTGGTATCTCTCCCTCCTATTCTGTTGGTATCTCTCTCTCTCTCTCCTATTCTGTTGGTATCTCTCCCTCTCTCTCCTATTCTGTTGGTATCTCTCTCTCTCCCTCCTATTCTGTTGGTATCTCTCTCTCTCTCTCCTATTCTGTTGGTATCTCTCCCTCCCTCCTATTCTGTTGGTATCTCTCCCTCTCTCTCCTATTCTGTTGGTATCTCTCCCTCTCTCCCTATTCTGTTGGTATCTCTCTCCTCCTATTCTGTTGGTATCTCTCTCTCTCTCCTATTCTGTTGGTATCTCTCCCTCTCTCCCTATTCTGTTGGTATCTCTCCCTCCTATTCTGTTGGTATCTCTCCCTCTCTCTCCTATTCTGTTGGTATCTCTCCCTCTCTCCCTATTCTGTTGGTATCTCTCCCTCCTATTCTGTTGGTATCTCTCCCTCTCTCTCCTATTCTGTTGGTATCTCTCCCCTCCCCTATTCTGTTGGTATCTCTCCTCCCTCCTATTCTGTTGGTATCTCTCCCTCCCTCCTATTCTGTTGGTATCTCTCCCTCCCTCCTATTCTGTTGGTATCTCTCTCTCTCTCTCCTATTCTGTTGGTATCTCTCCCTCTCTCCCTATTCTGTTGGTATCTCTCCCTCCTATTCTGTTGGTATCTCTCCCTCTCTCTCCTATTCTGTTGGTATCTCTCCCTCTCTCCCTATTCTGTTGGTATCTCTCCCTCCTATTCTGTTGGTATCTCTCTCTCTCTCTCCTATTCTGTTGGTATCTCTCCCTCTCTCCCTATTCTGTTGGTATCTCTCCCTCCTATTCTGTTGGTATCTCTCCCTCTCTCTCCTATTCTGTTGGTATCTCTCCCTCTCTCCCTATTCTGTTGGTATCTCTCCCTCCTATTCTGTTGGTATCTCCCTCTCTCTCCTATTCTGTTGGTATCTCTCCCTCCCTCCTATTCTGTTGGTATCTCTCTCTCTCTCCTATTCTGTTGGTATCTCTCCCTCTCTCCCTATTCTGTTGGTATCTCTCCCTCCTATTCTGTTGGTATCTCTCTCTCTCTCTCCTATTCTGTTGGTATCTCTCCCTCTCTCTCCTATTCTGTTGGTATCTCTCTCTCTCCCTCCTATTCTGTTGGTATCTCTCTCTCTCTCTCCTATTCTGTTGGTATCTCTCCCTCCCTCCTATTCTGTTGGTATCTCTCCCTCTCTCCCTATTCTGTTGGTATCTCTCCCTCTCTCCCTATTCTGTTGGTATCTCTCTCTCCCTATTCTGTTGGTATCTCTCTCTCTCTCCTATTCTGTTGGTATCTCTCCCTCTCTCCCTATTCTGTTGGTATCTCTCCCTCCTATTCTGTTGGTATCTCTCCCTCTCTCTCCTATTCTGTTGGTATCTCTCCCTCTCTCCCTATTCTGTTGGTATCTCTCCCTCCTATTCTGTTGGTATCTCCCTCTCTCTCCTATTCTGTTGGTATCTCTCCCTCCCTCCTATTCTGTTGGTATCTCTCTCTCTCTCCTATTCTGTTGGTATCTCTCCCTCTCTCCCTATTCTGTTGGTATCTCTCCCTCCTATTCTGTTGGTATCTCTCTCTCTCTCTCCTATTATGTTGGTATCTCTCCCTCTCTCTCCTATTCTGTTGGTATCTCTCTCTCTCCCTCCTATTCTGTTGGTATCTCTCTCTCTCTCTCCTATTCTGTTGGTATCTCTCTCTCCCTCCTATTCTGTTGGTATCTCTCCCTCCCTCCTATTCTGTTGGTATCTCTCCCTCCTATTCTGTTGGTATCTCTCCCTCTCCCTCCTATTCTGTTGGTATCTCTCTCTCTCTCTCCTATTCTGTTGGTATCTCTCCCTCCCTCCTATTCTGTTGGTATCTCTCTCTCTCCTATTCTGTTGGTATCTCTCCCTCCCTCCTATTCTGTTGGTATCTCTCCCTCTCTCCCTATTCTGTTGGTATCTCTCCCTCTCTCCCTATTCTGTTGGTATCTCTCTCTCCCTCCTATTCTGTTGGTATCTCTCCCTCCCTCCTATTCTGTTGGTATCTCTCTCTCTCCTATTCTGTTGGTATCTCTCCCTCCCTCCTATTCTGTTGGTATCTCTCCCTCTCTCCCTATTCTGTTGGTATCTCTCCCTCTCTCCCTATTCTGTTGGTATCTCTCTCTCCCTCCTATTCTGTTGGTATCTCTCCCTCTCCCTCCTATTCTGTTGGTATCTCTCTCTCTCCTATTCTGTTGGTATCTCTCTCTCTCTCTCCTATTCTGTTGGTATCTCTCCCTCCCTCCTATTCTGTTGGTATCTCTCTCTCTCCTATTCTGTTGGTATCTCTCCCTCCCTCCTATTCTGTTGGTATCTCTCCCTCTCTCCCTATTCTGTTGGTATCTCTCTCTCCCTCCTATTCTGTTGGTATCTCTCCCTCTCTCCCTATTCTGTTGGTATCTCTCCCTCCCTCCTATTCTGTTGGTATCTCTCCCTCTCTCTCCTATTCTGTTGGTATCTCTCCCTCTCTCCCTATTCTGTTGGTATCTCTCCCTCCTATTCTGTTGGTATCTCTCCCTCTCTCTCCTATTCTGTTGGTATCTCTCCCTCCCTCCTATTCTGTTGGTATCTCTCCCTCCCTCCTATTCTGTTGGTATCTCTCCCTCCCTCCTATTCTGTTGGTATCTCTCCCTCCCTCCTATTCTGTTGGTATCTCTCTCTCTCTCTCCTATTCTGTTGGTATCTCTCCCTCTCTCCCTATTCTGTTGGTATCTCTCCCTCCTATTCTGTTGGTATCTCTCCCTCTCTCTCCTATTCTGTTGGTATCTCTCCCTCTCTCCCTATTCTGTTGGTATCTCTCCCTCCTATTCTGTTGGTATCTCTCTCTCTCTCTCCTATTCTGTTGGTATCTCTCCCTCTCTCCCTATTCTGTTGGTATCTCTCCCTCCTATTCTGTTGGTATCTCTCCCTCTCTCTCCTATTCTGTTGGTATCTCTCCCTCTCTCCCTATTCTGTTGGTATCTCTCCCTCCTATTCTGTTGGTATCTCCCTCTCTCTCCTATTCTGTTGGTATCTCTCCCTCCCTCCTATTCTGTTGGTATCTCTCTCTCTCTCCTATTCTGTTGGTATCTCTCCCTCTCTCCCTATTCTGTTGGTATCTCTCCCTCCTATTCTGTTGGTATCTCTCTCTCTCTCTCCTATTCTGTTGGTATCTCTCCCTCTCTCTCCTATTCTGTTGGTATCTCTCTCTCTCCCTCCTATTCTGTTGGTATCTCTCTCTCTCTCTCCTATTCTGTTGGTATCTCTCCCTCCCTCCTATTCTGTTGGTATCTCTCCCTCTCTCCCTATTCTGTTGGTATCTCTCCCTCTCTCCCTATTCTGTTGGTATCTCTCTCTCCCTATTCTGTTGGTATCTCTCTCTCTCTCCTATTCTGTTGGTATCTCTCCCTCTCTCCCTATTCTGTTGGTATCTCTCCCTCCTATTCTGTTGGTATCTCTCCCTCTCTCTCCTATTCTGTTGGTATCTCTCCCTCTCTCCCTATTCTGTTGGTATCTCTCCCTCCTATTCTGTTGGTATCTCCCTCTCTCTCCTATTCTGTTGGTATCTCTCCCTCCCTCCTATTCTGTTGGTATCTCTCTCTCTCTCCTATTCTGTTGGTATCTCTCCCTCTCTCCCTATTCTGTTGGTATCTCTCCCTCCTATTCTGTTGGTATCTCTCTCTCTCTCTCCTATTATGTTGGTATCTCTCCCTCTCTCTCCTATTCTGTTGGTATCTCTCTCTCTCCCTCCTATTCTGTTGGTATCTCTCTCTCTCTCTCCTATTCTGTTGGTATCTCTCTCTCCCTCCTATTCTGTTGGTATCTCTCCCTCCCTCCTATTCTGTTGGTATCTCTCCCTCCTATTCTGTTGGTATCTCTCCCTCTCCCTCCTATTCTGTTGGTATCTCTCTCTCTCTCTCCTATTCTGTTGGTATCTCTCCCTCCCTCCTATTCTGTTGGTATCTCTCTCTCTCCTATTCTGTTGGTATCTCTCCCTCCCTCCTATTCTGTTGGTATCTCTCCCTCTCTCCCTATTCTGTTGGTATCTCTCCCTCTCTCCCTATTCTGTTGGTATCTCTCTCTCCCTCCTATTCTGTTGGTATCTCTCCCTCACTCCTATTCTGTTGGTATCTCTCTCTCTCCTATTCTGTTGGTATCTCTCCCTCCCTCCTATTCTGTTGGTATCTCTCCCTCTCTCCCTATTCTGTTGGTATCTCTCCCTCTCTCCCTATTCTGTTGGTATCTCTCTCTCCCTCCTATTCTGTTGGTATCTCTCCCTCTCCCTCCTATTCTGTTGGTATCTCTCTCTCTCCTATTCTGTTGGTATCTCTCTCTCTCTCTCCTATTCTGTTGGTATCTCTCCCTCCCTCCTATTCTGTTGGTATCTCTCTCTCTCCTATTCTGTTGGTATCTCTCCCTCCCTCCTATTCTGTTGGTATCTCTCCCTCTCTCCCTATTCTGTTGGTATCTCTCTCTCCCTCCTATTCTGTTGGTATCTCTCCCTCTCTCCCTATTCTGTTGGTATCTCTCCCTCCCTCCTATTCTGTTGGTATCTCTCCCTCTCTCCCTATTCTGTTGGTATCTCTCTCTCTCTCTCCTATTCTGTTGGTATCTCTCCCTCCCTCCTATTCTGTTGGTATCTCTCCCTCTCTCCCTATTCTGTTGGTATCTCTCCCTCCCTCCTATTCTGTTGGTATCTCTCCCTCCTATTCTGTTGGTATCTCTCCCTCTCTCTCCTATTCTGTTGGTATCTCTCCCTCCCTCCTATTCTGTTGGTATCTCTCCCTCTCTCCCTATTCTGTTGGTATCTCTCCCTCCCTCCTATTCTGTTGGTATCTCTCTCCCTCCCTCCTATTCTGTTGGTATCTCTCTCTCTCTCCTATTCTGTTGGTATCTCTCTCTCCTATTCTGTTTCATATATTCTATTGTCATCATGTATCCTCTTGCAATGCGTTGTGTTTTCACCTATCTAAACAGGTTGAACATTCTAATGGATTTCTTTCTCTCTCTGTCTCTCTCTTTCTGTCTTTGTCTTTCTCTGTCTCTCTCTCTCTCTGTCTCTCTCTCTCTCTCTCTCTATCTCTCTCTTTGTGTCTGTAGGACCGTACAGGGGAGTGTTTGAAGAGGACAGGCGCAAGTGTGGCTCTCACCTCTATCAGTAACGTCACTGCTTTCTTCATGGCAGCTCTCATCCCTATACCTGCACTACGAGCCTTCTCTCTGCAGGTACCTGTATGTGCTCTAACAGTCCCAATTCATCAGCCTTCCCTCTAACAGTCCCAATTCATCAGCCTTCCCTCTAACAGTCCCAATTCATCAGCCTTCCCTCTAACAGTCCCAATTCATCAGCCTTCCCTCTAACAGTCCCAATTCATCAGCCTTCCCTCTAACAGTCCCAATTCATCAGCCTTCCCTCTAACAGTCCCAATTCATCAGCCTTCCCTCTAACAGTCCCAATTCATCAGCCTTCCCTCTAACAGTCCCAATTCATCAGCCTTCCCTCTAACAGTCCCAATTCATCAGCCTTCCCTCTAACAGTCCCAATTCATCAGCCTTCCCTCTAACAGTCCCAATTCATCAGCCTTCAGATTTCTTGAGGCGTTTTCAGCAAACTGAAAGTGAGTGAGTGAGGCTGTGTGTGTATATCTTTGTGATTAGTGGTGGGCCCAATATCTGTCCCGAATGTGACTGAGGTCCACGTAACCCAATCTGTGTCTGTGTGCTTGTGATATCAGTGTGGGAGGTAGGTAAAGACAGAGGTTAGAGGGGAGGAGGGTGGGGGTGTTAGGAGGGTTGCGGGGGAGGTCCTGACTTGACTCACATCTGTCATTAATTAGTGATGTCATCAGACCACAAAGAGCTAGAGGGGGGGCGGGAGGAGGGGAGAGAGTGACAGTGAGGAAACAGTTAGAGAGATCAGTCATGCTCTCTCCTCATCTACATGTCTGTCTATCTGTCTGCTTCCACTCTCTCTCCCTCTCTCATCTGTGTGTGTGGTGGAAGACCTGCTGTTTGACCTCTGACCCAAGGAAGAGGTGGCTGAGTTCATGTGCCGTTGCCCTGACCACAAGCCCAGCTGCACGCTACACATACCATGCCACAGATATGTCCGACGTACACAACTCACACACACACTGTCACTTACACGCAACCCCTCCTCTCACCGTCTTCTAATACAGGCAAGGCATTCCACTTCTTTCACAGTGAAGCCAGTATTAGTATGTGTGGACAGATGGCTTTAGTACAGGGGTCTGTCAAACATGCTCTACTTACCCCAAAGGTCTGATAGAACCAGGACACACGCACACACATCACAGACAAATACCATACATGGAGGTGTGTGTGTGTGCAGACTAGGAATCTATGTGATGTGTTGTTTCTCCCTAGTCCATCTAACCTCTCTTCCCCCCTCACCCTCGCTCCTCTCTCTTCCCCCCTCACCCTCGCTCCTCTCTCTTCCCCCCTCACCCTCGCTCCTCTCTCTTCCCCCCTCACCCTCGCTCCTCTCTCTTCCCCCCTCACCCTCGCTCCTCTCTCTTCCCCCCTCACCCTCGTGCCTCTCTCTTTCCCCCTCACCCTCGCTCCTCTCTCTTCCCCCCTCACCCTCGCTCCTCTCTCTTCCCCCCTCACCCTCGCTCCTCTCTCTTCCCCCCTCACCCTCGTGCCTCTCTCTTTCCCCCTCACCCTCGCTCCTCTCTCTTCCCCCCTCACCCTCGCTCCTCTCTCTTCCCCCCTCACCCTCATGCCTCTCTCCTTTATCTCCCTTTCTTGTGTTGTGTATGGAATTGAGACTTTACAGTCTTACAGAGGTAAGGAATGAGAGAGGGGGAGCGGTGTGTGTGTTTCTGGTTGGTGTTAAGGCGTGGCTACAGTGGGAGAGGTTGATGTAGTCAGAGCGTGTATGTGTGTGTGAGTGTGTGAGTGTGTACTTGGGTGGGTGAGTGTGTAGGGGTGTGTGTTGTCTGTGAGCCCTAGCGCCTGCTCATCACCTCAAGCCCTGCAGGCCTCTGTCTACTTGGGTGGCCTGGCACACACACAGGACTTAGTGTGTGTTTGTGCCTGTGTATGTGTGTGTGTGTGTTCAGTGGTCTGGCAGCTACACAGGATCCAGATTGTACTCTGGGCAGGGCCCCAGCCTAACCCCAACCCCCACCCTCTACTCTCTACGCCTCTAAGAACTACACACTACTCTCTCTCTCTCTCTCTCTCTCTTTTTATTTATTTTCTCTCCAGTCTTCCTCTTATACACTCACACTCTTTATCTCTTACTCCAGTGGTTTGATTTGAAATATGTACACTTTCTGTGTGTGTGTGTCTGTCTGTGTGTGAGTGTTTAGAGGGTTAGGGTTAAGGTTAGTACTAGTTTCACTCCGTTGATGTACATGCATGCGTGTACATGTGTGGAGTAGGATTTTCTTTCAGTCCCACTCCCATTCACAAGGGGGCGATAGCACAATATTTGATTTTTGTCTTTTCATTTTGTGAAAACAAGGAAGAGTTGCCTTCCCTCGCTGGTAGTAGCTAGCTGGCTTTAGCCTGGCTAAAAACATAGCAAGCTAGCTAACCTTTTTAGCTTCCCACATCTCCATGTGAAATAACCTGATTAATAATAAACATATGCAAATATTGTTATGCTAGTATAACCTAAAACATTGTCCTGGTTTAATATGCTGCTTGTGTATTCATTTATATTGTTGGCTACAGCAGGTTCCACCATTTCACAATAGCCTGTAATCACTAGTTATTAATTCTAAACAAAATACATTTTTGGGTGGATTCTTGGGTTTTCTTGTTGTCTTTTCATTTGTGGCTCAACACTGTAAGCTAGCTAGCCTTTTAGCTTCCCACATCTCCATGTGAAATAATAAATATTCTTATACTTGCCCTTGTAACCTACAAGATAATCCTAATTCGATATGCTTCTTCTATGTATTTTATCCCATATCAGCAAAAAAAAATGTTTTGTCAAGGAGAAAAAAGCTGTTTTAACCTAGAGGGGGATTCTATAAGGCTACAATGTTGTTTGGTTTATTGTTGGAACAGTCACTAAGATTATGTTTGGTTATCAATGCAAAATAGGCTTCTTATTTAATGCCAAGCTAAACCAAGACAGCTATCTTGAAGTTTAAGTGATTTTGAAGTTGATTAGCTTCCCACATCGCCATGTGAAATAATCAGATTTATAATTAAATAATATGCCCTGGCAAATATTGTTACACTTGCTGGTGTAACCTATAACATACAACGTTATCCCAGTGTAATATGCTGCTTCAATGTGTTCACTCCCACATCACTAGTTATTACTTCTAAACAAAATACATTTTGGGAAGGATTTCAATAAGGCTACAATGTTGTTTGGTTTATTGGTTTATTGTTTGGACAGTTGCTGACTTGGCTTATCAATGCAAAATAGTCAAGGAACCAAGCAAGCAAGGCTCGGTTTGTGTATTCTGTGTAGACCCCTTCAGGAACTCTATAACCCCGCCTCCTAACTCAGCCTGATAAATTAACACGTTGGTCCCTGACCAGGCTGCCGTGGTGGTGGTGTTTAACTTCGCCATGGTGCTGCTCATCTTCCCCGCCATCCTCAGTATGGACTTGTATCGCAGAGAGGACCGCCGCTTTGACATCTTCTGCTGCTTCTACAGGTAACACACACAGAAACACACACACACACATACTGTACATATACACACACACACTGTATATGTCTCCCCACCCTGTGGTTGATAAAGGTGTGTTATGTCATATTTTCCCATGATATTACAGCTGGGCGTATCTCTACCTCACTGATCCTTTAATGACTGTTTAGAGTGTGCTGTCTGTCTGTCTGTCTGTCTGTCTGTCTGTCTGTCTGTCTGTCTGAATTAACATCACCTGCCTGTATGTGCATGTTCAGCTCCATAACACTCACAGAGAAACACATTCAATACACTCACAGAATTATACATGCACACATATACCAAACATCTCCAGCCCCAGTGCTAGGTGGCTGTCTGTCTGTCTACAGCCTGTGTGCTAACTCTCTGTCTGTCTGTCTGTCTCTCCAGTCCGTGTGCTAACAGGGTGATCCAGATCGAGCCCCAGGCCTACCTGGACAGAGCGGACGGCAGTCGCTACAGCCCCCCTCCCACCTCCTACCGCACCCCCCCTCCCTCATACAGCAGCCATTGTTTCTCCCAGCAGACTCAGATCACCATGCAGTCTACTGTCCAGCTGAGGACAGAGTACGACCCCAGGACTCAGGCCTTCTATACTACGGCCGAACCCAGGTCTCAGATCTCCGTACAACCGTTTACACCCGCAGCCACTGGCCCCGCCAACAACCTCAATGCCAGTCATGGTGGTCATGGCAACAACAACCACCACAGCAACCATCACAGCCGGAGTGGGAGTAGCAGTAGTCACGGAAACCTGAACAACAACAACGGTAGCCATGGTTCCGGCTCAGTCCCGTTCCCTCATCCTCCCCCGTCCTCCTCTGGCATCCCACCTGTCTCCCCCCAGGCTGGAGAGGGGGTGTGTGTGTCAGGGGAAAGTGCCAGCTCCACCAGGGATCTGCTGTCCCAGTTTGGAGAGGCCTCTCTGGGGCTGCGCTGTCTGGAGCCCCCCTGTTCCCGGTGGACCCTGGCCTCCTTCGCAGAGAAACACTACGCCCCCTTCCTACTGCAGCCCACCACCAAGGTCAGTCTGTCTGTCTGTCTGTCTGTGTATATGTGTGTGTGTTCCTCCCTAGCGTTGGCTAACTCTCAGAGCCTGCTGAGTCAGAGCTATCTAACCACAGAGCTTCAGTAGTAAGTTAGAGAACGTTCTAGTAGTCATATCTCAATTCAAATTCTTATTTACAATGACGGCCTACACCGGCCAAACTCGGACGGCGCTGGGCCAATTGTGTGCCGCCCTATTGGACTCCTAATCACGGCTGGTTGTGATACAGCCTGGAATCGAACCAGGTTGTCTGTAGGGACGCCTCTAGCACTGAGATGCAGTAATCTTAGACCACTGAACCACTTGGAAGCCCCTGTGGTCTGACAGAAACGACATTATGCTGGCTGGAGTGTTGACATGGATAACTAAACTGGGTTAGTAAAACTGGTCCCTATTCCCTATATAGTGCACTTCTTTTGACCAGGGCCCATCTCAATACTCCTCTCTAGTTCACATTGGAACAGGATGTGTCTGTGGTCGTTGGGTTTCAGTCTGTTAAGGACCACCCATATTTGGTGTAGTGTGTGCTTATCTCCCTATCTCCCCCCTCCTCCCTCCTTCCCTCCCTCCCTCTCTTCAGGTGGTAGTCATCCTACTGTTCCTGGCCCTGCTGGGGGTCAGTCTGTACGGTACCACACGGGTACGGGACGGGCTGGAGCTGACCGACATCGTTCCCAGGGAGACCAGCGAGTACGACTTCATCGGGGCCCAGTTCAAGTTCTTCTCCTTCTACAACATGTACGTGGTGACCCAGCGGGCGGAGTACTCCCAGGCCCAGCCGCTGCTCTACCAGCTGCACTGCCGCTTCAACACAGTCCGCTATGTACTGAGGGAGGACAACGGCCAGCTGCCACTCATGTGGCTCCACTACTTCAGGGACTGGCTGCAAGGTGAGGCATATACACTACAAGGTGAGGCATATACACTACAAGGTGAGGCATATACACTACAAGGTGAGGCATATACACTACAAGGTGAGGCATATACACTACAAGGTGAGGCATATACACTACAAGGTGAGGCATATACACTACAAGGTGAGGCATATACACTACAAGGTGAGGCATATACACTACAAGGTGAGGCATATACACTACAAGGTGAGGCAGATACACTACAAGGTGAGGCATACACACTACAAGGTGAGGCATATACACTACAAGGTGAGGCATACACACTACAAGGTGAGGCATACACACTACAAGGTGAGGCATACACACTACAAGGTGAGGCATATACACTACAAGGTGAGGCATATACACTACAAGTCTGTTAAGTTTGGGGAGGCATATTCAGACCCCTTCACTTTTTCCACTTTTTTCCATTTTGTTACAGGCCTGTTCTAAAATGGATTAAGAAAATAATAATTCTCAACAATCTACACACAATACCGTATAATGACAAGGAGAAAACAGGTTTATAGAAATGTGTGCAAATATATTAAAAATTAAAAACATAAATACTTTATTTACATATATTTACATAAGTATTCAGACCCTTTGCAATGAGACTTGAAATTGAGCTCAGGTGCTTCCTGTTTCCATTGATCATCCTTGAGATGTTTCTACAACTTCTACAAAATTCAATTGATTGGACATGATTTGGAAAGGCACACACCTGTTTATATAAGGTCTCACAATTGACAGTGCATGTCAGAGCAAAAACCAAGCCATGAGGGAGATGACCAAGAACCTAATGGTCACTCCGACAGAGATCCAGAGTGCCTCTGTGGAGATGGGAGAACCTTCCAGAAGGACAACCATCTCTGCAGCACTCCACCAATGGTAGAGTGACCAGACGGAAGCCACTCCTCAGTAAAAGGCACATGAAAGCCGGCTTGGAGTTTGCCAAAAGGCACCTAAAGGACTCAGAAGAATGGGAGAAACTCCCCAAATGCAGGCGTGCCAAGCTTGAGGCTGTAATCGCTGCCAAAGGTGCTTCAACAAAGTACTGAATAAAGGGTCTGAATACTTATGTAAATGTAATATTTCAGTTGTTTTATTTTTAATACATTTGCAACATTTAATACATATGGGGTATTGTGTGCAGATTGATGAAGAGGATAAAAAACGATGTAATCCTTTTTATAATAAAGCAAAAAAGTGGAAAAAGTCAAGGGGTCTGAATACTTTCTGAATGTACTGTACATACAAACAAACTACAGTCTTCCTCATTAGCTCCGGTTGTTTTCCAGACCTAAACCTGTAAACAACGCTGGTGATGCGCTTGTACATTGATGTGTGTATTCATCTGCGTCCGCGCTTGCACACGTATGTATGTGTGTGCTTGAATGTGTGGCGTGTGCCGTGCGTGTGTGTGGCTGGGAGCTGCAGAGTGGGTGGGTCACAGAGAGCTGGGTTTAATATCGCTCAGTGAGATGGCTGGACTAATTGGACCCAGACAGCGAGCAGGGGGGAGACCCAAAACACTGTCCCAGAAACAGGCTACTGGCCAGAGGGATCGGAGAGAGGAGTGCAGGAGGCCAAGAGGAGAGAAACATTACAGAAAATACAGAGATAATAATTAGTAATTGAGAGGTAGAGATAGACAGCATGAAGGAAATAAGTTAAGAAACAGAGATATTCTCAGCCAGTTCTAATTGAAATAAATAAAAGCTTGTCAGAGTTTGATGCTGTGTCCTGCTCTTATACACAGCACCAACTAGCACAGTATGCACCATGGACCAACGTCTTTTAACAAGGCGTTTAAGTGAGGTCTCATAAAGTAGGGGAGAAATGTGTGTAATTAGACAATAATTATCCAACTCAGTGTGTGGGGCTAAAACTGAAACACATTGACTAACAGGCCCTGGATTACTGGTCTCACATCTCAACCATTTGGAAGAGATTTAACACATTCAACGCTTTGTGCTGAGATTCAAGTTCAAGCTGACACAAGCACACAAACAACTCCCAGCCATACAGAGAGAGAGAGAGAGAGAGAGAGAGAGAGAGAGAGAGAGAGAGAGAGAGAGAGAGAGAGAGAGACAGAGAGAGAGAGAGAGACAGAGAGAGAGAGAGAGAGAGAGAGACCTGCTACTGGTGTTGTTGTTGTGTGTGTCAAGGTCTTGGGGGCTGTGTAATTGTGAGACAAAAAGAGGTTGTCGTGAGAGCGAAATGAAGTGGGTTCTACAGAAGATGCCATTACTGTGTTGTATGTCTATATATACTGTATTTCTATATATATATCCATAGGCCAGAGCTCCACGGAGGAAGGTATGGTGATCTCCTGGAAGAGAGACTTCACATGTTGTTGTGCTCTGTTTGGTTTGCGTCTGTTAGAAACCGATCGGTCGTGCTCCTAATAACCTCTACAATGGTCTGGCTACTGCTCCGGGCTAAGAGTGCTGCTCTGTCTCAGGTCGCTGTTTGAAGAGTGCGGTCAAGGCCTTGTGGTCCTTTTGACCGTGGTCTGCTTTTAGAAGTTCTCTTGAAGAATGCGGTCGTGCCCACTGGTCGTTGTGGAAAACATGGCCTGTTTTGGATGTGTGGTAGAGTTTTGTTCATCATTTTAAAAAGGAGTGTTGTCCTGTAAATGAAATATGTTGAGAGTTATATTGGTCTTGGTGTGGAATGTGGTTTTTGATCTGGTCATGTGTTTAGTGTGTTGTGATGGTTTTGCTATGGTTATTTTACGTGAATGTTTTATTTTTTTATGATGTATGGTTATGTTATGGTTGTGATATGGTTGTGTTGTGGTTATGTGTCTACAGGTCTGCAGGCAGCATTTGATCAGGACTGGGAGGCGGGTCGGATCACACAGAGCAGCTACAGGAACGGTTCAGACGACGGGGTCCTGGCCTACAAACTACTGGTACAGACCGGACGCAGGGATAAACCCATCAACTTCAACCAGGTGAGACCCACTTAATACCAGGCTAAACCCATTCACTTCAACCAGGTGAGACCCACTTAATACCAGGATAAACCCATTCACTTCAACCAGGTGAGACCCACTTAATAATACCAGGATAAACCCATTCACTTCAACCAGGTGAGACCCACTTAATACCAGGATAAACCCATTCACTTCAACCAGGTGAGACCCACTTAATACCAGGATAAACCCATTCACTTCAACCAGGTGGTAAGCATGGTAGCAATTAAAAGGGAACAGTTTGGGGATTATGGGTAAAAATGATTAGACTTAAGGTGAGAACACACCAGTTCACCTGAAACCAGACTGAATCCAAACATTACACTGTTGATTTTATGTTTACTGTACTTTTCACCACATTTGTTGATAATGAAATCTAAAAATACAGAACAATGACAAGGGTTTGAGTGGGAGGTCTAACTGGTGTCTCCAAGTGGCCACACACCTCTCCAAATTGGGCACATTTCCTAAGTAATTTCAATGCACTTTTCTGACTTTTATAGCTGTGCCGTTGATAAACTAGTTGTTATGTTTGGAACACAGCCCTGCACCCCTGCCTTTACACAATTACTGTTGTTGTTTACGCAATCTAAAAACGCTCCATTATAAATCGCAATCTGGGTCAGATGGGAATCATTTGAAAGCTTGTTCTATTGCCAACATGACTAGCTAGATTATAAAAAACAATGTTACAGTGTTAGGCTTTCAGAACTCAGAGAAGCAGATCATCTTTTTGGTAAGTATAGAATGGAGTCATGAGTGCATTCAGGTTGTGGTCCGCATCAAATGTTCTATACAATACATCAAACGGGCTCATTGTGTTCAGGACAACCCAGGGTTTAACGCCATGTCGTCTTGTAAATGTACATCAAACACAGTGATGATAAATGTTGACTCTATATTACCTGAGTTTTACGATATGGAAATGTGAAGTGCTCCTTTGGACTCACAGGGTTCGTTATAGTCCTCAACATCTCAAATCCTCGTAATTTGCAGCACTTCTTTCGCTCAGACAACAGAACGTTTACAAAAGTTGCCCAATTACCGGGAGGGAAGTTCAGCAGCTGTCAGTCAAAACCCATACAGCACTGTGAAGCGCAGAGCCTAAGCTCTGACGTCATGTATAGCATGTTACTGTACAGCCACTGCATTCCAATTTAAGCGCTTATCAGTGCCCACATCTGCCAATTTCAACCTGTATACGGGTACGAGTGTAAAGGGCTGCTAGCAGGCAAAACCCTTTTCACTACAGCTAGGTGAAACCCACTTATTAAAACCAGGCTAAACCCAGTCACTTCAACCAGGTGACATGTCTCCCATTTATTTAAAAAAAGTGAGTTTGTGATCAAAACCCATTCACTTCAACTAGGTGGGTGTACAGTATGATCAAAACCCATTCACCTCAACTAGGTGGGTGTACAGTATGATCAAAACCCATTCACTTCAACTAGGTGGGTGTACAGTATGATCAAAACCCATTCACCTCAACTAGGTGGGTGTACAGTATGATCAAAACCCATTCACCTCAACTAGGTGGGTGTACAGTATGATCAAAACCCATTCACCTCAACTAGGTGGGTGTACAGTATGATCAAAACCCATTCACTTCAACTAGGTGGGTGTACAGTATGATCAAAACCCATTCACTTCAACTAGGTGGGTGTACAGTATGATCAAAACTCCTTTATCTAAACCAGATGGGTGTGGGATCATAAGTCGTTCACTTTAACCAGGTGGTTATTTGATGATTACTACAAAGCAAGCCTGTCAACCTTTGTCTAGGGAAGACACTGTATGTCTGTATGGCGTTCTTATTCTGTCCTTGCATGTAGCAGTTGGTACAGTAGGATTGTACAACACTGGACTTGATTAAGCCTTGGAGAATGGGATACTGAGTGACACAGAGGCCATTTTGTCCTCTGTAGGCGTGCGTTTGAGTCGAGGTCTGTGGCCAGGCAGCCACACCTGGCTTATAAACAGGCCTCTCTCTCTCTCTCTCTCTCTCTCTCTCTCTCTCTCTCTCTCTCTCTCTCTCTCTCTCTCTCTCTCTCTCTCTCTCTCTCTCTCTCTCTCTCTCTCTCACCCTCTCTCTCTCTCTCTCTCTCACCCTCTCTCTCTCTCTCTCTCTCTCTCTCTCACCCTCTCTCTCTCTCCCCCCTCTCTCTCTCTCTCCCTCTCTCTCTCGCTGATGATTTTACCAAGCCCAGGAATTTGAAGCCCTCGCCAGCGCTGCAACCCGCCTCTGAAAAAGCTATTAACTATTCATTCAAACCGTTTGTCCCATTTGCTGCTAGCTACAGGCTAGAGATACCCAACTCTAACCATGGTGTACCGTGTTTGTGTTCCCTTCTGCGTCAGATAACACAGTTGAACACAGTGTTTCTAGTTAGGGCTAGGTGTAATAGTAAGTAGGGTTGCAAAGTGTCGGAAACTTTCCGGTAAATTTCCAGAAATTTTTCATGGGAAGTTAAGCCCTGGAATTTGGGGAATGTTGCTTAAATTCATCAAAAAAGTTAGCTTATAGCAGTGAACCTTTTTTGTGGGATACACATAAGGCAATTCTAGGAATGGAATTGCAACCCTCTGCATGCACAGTGTATTCTTCCATCACATGTGCAGTGATTTGATTACAATACTGGGTGGGGAGAATATATTTTATATGACATACATTATTTTTTGTTAACTAGTAACTAGTAGCCTACAGCAAAGTGTGTTTAAATCATTTCTAACTTGTTAACAATTTCTGCTAGTTCGTTTTTGCTACCATGTGGGTTTTAGCTTGCTTGAGCCTGCTAACCAAGGAGTGTTAATTCACCTGTTTCACCAGACATGGTTTATCTATTCATTTGCTGGATGCAGAGTTCTACAGAGTTCAAGTGAAGGTAATGCAAATCATAGAGAAAGCAGACTGTATTGCAATCATCTCTGATGGGTGGTCGAATGTTCGTGGGCAAGGAATAATTAACTACATCATCTCCATCCTTCAACCAGTATTCTACAAGAGCACAGACACAAGGGACAACAGACACACCGATCTCTACATTGCAGATGAGCTGAAGGCAGTCATCAATGACCTTGGACCACAGAAGGTATTTGCACTGGTGACAGACAATGCTGTGAACATGAAGGCTGCTTGTTCTAAAGTGGAGGAGTCCTACCCTCACATCACACCCATTGGCTGTGCTGTTCATGCATTGAATCTGCTCCTCAAGGACATCATGGCACTGAAAACAATGGATACACTCTACAAGAGAGCCAAGGAAATGGTTAGGTATGTGAAGGGCCATCAAGTTATAGCAGCAATCTACCTCACCAAGCAAAGTGAGAAGAATAAGAGTGCCACATTGAAACTGCCCAGCAACACCCGTTGGGGTGGTGTTGTCATCATGTTTGACAGTATCCTGGAGGGGAAGGAGTTTCTCCAAGAAATGGCCATATCACAGTCTGCTGATATGGACAGCCCCATCAAGAGGATCCTCCTGGATGATGTATTTTGGGAGAGAGTGGTAAGCAGCCTGAAACTCCTGAAACCTATAGCAGTAGCCATTGCAGGGATTGAGGGAGACAATGCCATCCTGTCTGATGTTCAGACTCTGCTTGTAGATGTAAGAGAAGAAATCCGTACTGCCCTGCCCACTTCACTGTTGCTCCAAGCAGAGGAAACTGCAGATCTGAAACGAGCCATCCTCAACAAGGTTGGAAAGTGACAGTGAAGATGAGGCCTTAGAGTCTGATGTTCAAGAGGTGGACATTGAGGAGGTCCAGGGAGAAGACATGGAAGCCTGAGAGGAAGACAACCAAAGCTTTAGTTTCTAGACTATCATTTTACCGATGTATGTTGAAAAAGTTTTTGGGAGATGCAATGGATCATTGGGGATCATTCAATATTCCCTTTCTTTTGTTGTTCAGTGAAATCATCCCATGTGAAGAGTCAACTCATGTAATTAAAGTTAAATTCGTAACTAAATTATTTATATTAGAAGGATTTAATCATTTGCAATTATGTCTACTCATGATAAGGTTAAAAGGTTTATGTTTCTGTCTCCATATAATATGTTAATTCCCATATATTCCTGTTAATTCCCATATATTCCCGTTCATTCCCGTTAATTCCCATATATTCCTGTTAATTCCCATATATTCCTGTTAATTCACATATATTCCCGTTAATTCACATATATTCCTGTTAATTCCCATATATTCCTGTTAATTCCCATATATTCCTGTTAATTCCCGTTAATTCCCATATATTCCTGTTAATTCCCACGGATCCTCCTGGATGATGTATTTTGGGAGAGAGTGGTAAGCAGCCTGAAACTCCTGAAACCTATAGCAGTAGCCATTGCAGGGATTGAGGGAGACAATGCCATCCTGTCTGATGTTCAGACTCTGCTTGTAGATGTAAGAGAAGAAATCCGTACTGCCCTGCCCACTTCACTGTTGCTCCAAGCAGAGGAAACTGCAGATCTGAAATGAGCCATCCTCAACAAGGTTGGAAAGTGACAGTGAAGATGAGGCCTTAGAGTCTGATGTTCAAGAGGTGGACATTGAGGAGGTCCAGGGAGAAGACATGGAAGCCTGAGAGGAAGACAACCAAAGCTTTAGTTTCTAGACTATCATTTTACCGATGTATGTTGAAAAAGTTTTTGGGAGATGCAATGGATCATTGGGGATCATTCAATATTCCCTTTCTTTTGTTGTTCAGTGAAATCATCCCATGTGAAGAGTCAACTCATGTAATTAAAGTTAAATTCGTAACTAAATTATTTATATTAGAAGGATTTAATCATTTGCAATTATGTCTACTCATGATAAGGTTAAAAGGTTTATGTTTCTGTCTCCATATAATATGTTAATTCCCATATATTCCTGTTAATTCCCATATATTCCCGTTCATTCCCGTTAATTCCCATATATTCCTGTTAATTCCCATATATTCCTGTTAATTCACATATATTCCCGTTAATTCACATATATTCCTGTTAATTCCCATATATTCCTGTTAATTCCCATATATTCCTGTTAATTCCCGTTATTCCCATATATTCCTGTTAATTCCCACGTAAAGTTTCCACCTTTGAATATTACCCAAAATATGCAACCCTAATAGTACACCGCCAAAAGAAGATAGATGACAGTATCATGCCCCATGGAGACTGAAGGTACAGTATCATGCCCCATGGAGACTGAAGGTACAGTATCATGCCCCATGGAGTCTGAAGGTACAGTATCATGCCCCATGGAGTCTGAAGGTACAGTATCATGCCCCATGGAGTCTGAAGGTACAGTATCATGCCCCATGGAGTCTGAAGGTACAGTATCATGCCCCATGGAGTCTGAAGGTACAGTATCATGCCCCATGGAGTCTGAAGGTACAGTATCATGCCCCATGGAGTCTGAAGGTACAGTATCATGCCCCATGGAGTCTGAAGGTACAGTATCATGCCCCATGGAATCTGAAGGTACAGTATCATGCCCCATGGAGTCTGAAGGTACAGTATGTATGTGTGTGTTGGTGAGTTTGTGTGTGTGATGAGTCATTGAAGCATACCCTAGATCCTCCACTATGTGGCTAATAGTGTAGCCTAGCAGTATATCCCAAATCGTCGTTGCATGATGAAAACCTCTTATCACCAAATCAGAAACTTTTCAGGAAGTTTAAAAAATTACCGTTAATGAACATACAATTATGAAACTTCAGAAGCTATTTTGAATACATTTTCTTGGTCCTTGAATCATGAAATGTTCAGAATACATTGAGGGGAATTACTGCTTTAAAAAAAAATGTTTTCGTCAGACAGCAACGAAATGGTGGATCTGCTACAGATGTTGTTCTGTTAGTTGTAGGGGATTTGGCCTTTAGCTGGTTGTTGGTAAACCACTGGCATCGATGTCACGAATCAGCCCGGGCTTGGGAGGCATGCTGGTGTGCGGGCGGCCCTATGTTGTCACTTCCTGTGCCTGTGAGGGAAGCGGAGCTGGCTGCAGGACGATGGTGCTCCCGTGACAGCTTGAAGACATACAGTGGTTGCGTATCCTGCAGCTTAATGCAAGACAGACCTCTGGAATTCAACTCTCTCTCTCTCCCTGTCGCTCTCTTTCTCTCGCTCTTCTGTCTTTTCTTCTCTCTCCCTCTCTCTCACTGTTTTCTCCCTCTTTCAATGTTCTATTTTCCCCTCTCTCCCACTCTCTTCTCTCTCTCTCTTTGCTCCCCTCCCTCTTGTTATTTTCTCTGTATCCTGCTGCCGTGTCTCCTTTCAATGAGTGGAGAGGAGCTGAAGCACGTGATCAACACTGTGTGCGTGTATGTTGTGTATGTGTGTGAGAGAGAGAGAGAGAGAGAGAGAGAGAGAGAGAGACAGTATATGTGTGCACACTGTGTGTCAAAGTGTGCACACATATACTGTACAGTAGTAGCTGTATTTTTTGCCTGTCAAATTAAGAACAGATATTTTCCAACCCTGGCAAATTGCAAAGCTAGATGTTTTATTTTGATATGCCACACCACAGCTTTCTGGGGAGGCGTTTTTCTCTTTGATGTGTTTCTACTAAGATTTCTCCCAGCACTGGACGGCCATTCGTTCCTTATGGCCAAGGGAATTATATGAAAGTTGGCAATGTGTGTGTTTCTGAGAGTGAGAGAGTGAAAGAAAAGGTGAGGAGAAGAAAAGAGAGAGAGGTTGAGGGAAAGAGAGGGATAGGGAAAGAAAAAGAGAGGCAAAAGGGTGAGAGAATAGAGAGTGAGGGAAAAGAGGGTGGAAAGGAAAGTGAGAGAGAGAGAGAGAGAGAGAGAGAGAGAGGGGAGAGAGAGAGAGGAGAGAGACTGCCTTTGCTACTGCTATCAAGAGCCCTTTTCTTCTTGGTCCGGATCCGACTGTGGTGCAGGGGATTCTGGGTATCCGTAGGGGTCAGGAGAAGCACAAGCAACATTTATACAGATGCTGTGTTATTTTTACAGCTCTACTCCATTTGCTGGGTGGCATTTCCTTCAGTGTTAACAGCGAGGTTAACTGCACACAGACGCGCACAGGGACCCCAGCCAATTTTTTTATTGTGCTAACTAACTCAAGCAATTTTTCCCTCCCCCCTCCCCTCCGTATCTCCCCCTTACTTCCCCCAGGACTCCCCCTCACCCCCCTAACCCCTAGTCCTGCCTCTGTGAACGAGGGATTTATTGTACTGAGAAGGGCGAGTGGCATAGAGCGGTGTGCAGTATGGAGGGAGCTAGCTATGGCCCCCGCGCTCACAGGGGTTGGGAGCTACAGCCCTCAGAGAGTCCTGAGAGAGGGGAAGCTAGCGCTAGGCTAGTTAGCTCTGGGGGAAGCTAGCGCTAGGCTAGTTAGCTCTGGGGGAAGCTAGCGCTAGGCTAGTTAGCTCTGGGGGAAGCTAGCTAGCTGATTCAATTAGTGAATATAGTTGTAAGAGAAATGAGCTCGCTAGTTTGATGTGATGAAGTGGTGTGCAGTGATGGCTGTTACTTTCAGGAGCTAGCTACTAAGGCCTCCCGCTCAGCTATAGTCCTGGGAGGGAGGGTAGCTATTAGCCAGCCCTGTTGTGGAGGTGAGGTAACCAGCTAGTTCTGTGTAGGAAATGAGTTAGCAATGTGAGAAAAAGTAAAGAGGGAAGCTAGTTAGCTCTTAGAGGACTAAGCGGTATCAGGTCTGTGTGAGCTAGCCTTTCCTGGCTAGTTCTGTTGGAGAGGCAGGCTGTTCCCAACAAGTTACCTGACCGCCTGAAAGCTGATTTGACATTTCCATTTTCCATGTAGGCCTAATAATTCTGGGAAGTTCACAGAGAAGTACAGGAAATTTCAGAAAGCACCAGTGTTTGACTGTTTACTTTTCTTGGTTTGGAAAGAGGGAGAAATAGTTTTCGCTTTGTTTTTTTAAAGCTGTTCCGTTTTCTCATGCTCATAAACAGGATTTTTTGCGGCTGGCTCATATAGAGAAGGTTTTGGGTCAACATGTCGTTTCTACAATGAACGTCCGTTTCTACGGATAATTTTATCAATATTTCAAATTTTATTAAGGCTTCTAAAGTTTGTAATTTCCACTATAACAAAAACTGTACCAGCCCCTACAAAAAATATCCATAAATTATTATCCACATAATAATTCACATTTTCTGTTGCTGCAGGATCATTTTCCTGCTGTAGCAAACTGACTCAAATTAAGATTTTATATTTGGAATCAATATCTCTCACATTATCTCCTCCTCTCTTTCCCTCTAGCTGACGAGGCAGCGCTTGGTGGATGCGGACGGCATCATCAACCCGGGGGCGTTTTACATCTACCTGACGGCGTGGGTCAGCAACGACCCGGTGGCGTACGCAGCCTCGCAGGCCAACATACGGCCACACCCCCCGGAGTGGCTCCACGACCGCACAGACTCCATGCCCGAGACACGCCTCAGCAGTGAGTGACCAATCACAGCACACTTCACTATCACAAACGCCTCTCAAAGGCCAATCATATGAGACATACGCTATTTGCTATCAATAATTCTTTGGCACACTTGCAATTTGGCAATTCAATTAAAACAGATTGGAACTGAATGTAAGGAGTGTGCAGGAACTATTTCTCTTGTACCTCTAGAGTTGACACTAGGTTTGTATCTCTAAAGACATTTATACACTACTTGTTATGTTTTGTGGCCTAACTATTCTGTGAGTCATTTCTCCTTGAGCCTCTTCTGCTCAACTTCCATTCCATACGCCTTTACCTGTTTCATGGTTTAGTTTGTTTTATTCCATCGGTGGAGTTACTGACCCTTCTCTGCTTTCTGGTTTTAACTGAGGTAGTTTACTGTTTACAGCAGGGTTCCCCAACTGGGTTTTATTTGGCCCCCCAAGTTTTCAGAGCAATTTTGGGGGGAATTTTCATTGTTGGACATAAAAGACTGTAAAATCACCAGGAAATCAGCGTCAAGTGATTTTAATTTAAGAAAAATGTTCCCAAGAAGGTCTATTCCCACAATAGAGAGACACGTGATCATATACAAATGAAAACAAGATTTGAAATTCTAAATGTTTTAGTCAAACATTATATCTGTTTGGGTGTCTTTGCGGTCATTTAGCCGTACATAAATGATTTGATAATTATGTTCCAGCCCCCCGACCGTCCTCCCGTGGCTGAATCTAGTTAATGATCCCTGGTTTACAGTATACTGTACTGTGTGTATGTATGTATGTGTGTGTGTGTGTGTGTGTGTGAGAAGGCTCGGTTTGCAGTGCTGAGGGGCAGGGAATAGTGCTCTGTGGTACTCTAATGGTGCCTGTGGTGAATGCAATAACTCTTACCAACACAGACCCCTAAGCATTACACACACACACATACGCACACACACACACACACACACACACTCTTAAAACTCAGTGACCCCAACACTGCCTACACCATGTTCTCATTTCCTTACCACACACACACACACACACACACACACACACACACACACACACACACACACACACACACACAGACACACAGAGAGAAAAGTGCAGAAGAGAAATAGGATTGGTTAACAAGCAAAGGCTTGGGTGGGATAGACGAATGGATAACAAGCAGGAAGTGCATTACAGGGAGGAGATGTGATTGGATAACAAGCAGTGAGTGTAAATGTGATTGGCTAAGCAGCGTAGAACGCTTGGCTGTGCAGGAACCCCCTGGAGCAGAGCTATGTTGGCAGAGCTCCAACTCCCAGTCCTAATGGAAATTTATAGTGGAGATTATAATGAACCAAACCATGTTAGCAAGTGGTGCTGTCTAACCCTCCAGGCACTGGAACACACACACCACAGAGGGTCTAGTCTTTGCGGTTCTCATTTTTCGGATGTTCTTGATCAAACATACGTTTTTGAAAAAAAATACTTTGTTAAACAATCTGGAGTGGATATTGTAGTGGGGTGTGGTGGGTGAAGGAGAGTGGAGGGCACAGGAAATGTTTGATCAAGGCTGGGACCCTATAGAAGAGAGTCTGAACCCCTCTAGAACATGTTGCAATAGTCACTACATATCCATTGTAGAATGTGTCATAGTTGACTGCCTAGCTGTGTAGGCTTTCCCTGTTTGACAGACAGGTATGAGTGTGTGTACATGTTTGAGTGGGACTGTGTGTGTGAGAGGGTGGGGTAATGGTGGTGATTCAAACGTTGTAATTACACCGGATCAACGTCAGGCCTGACACTCTGCTGTGTGTCTGGGGCTGATAGCCCGTCATTAGGCTGAGACTGGAGAGAATGTTCCTACCAGCCCTCCTTACCCGCTACACACACACACGCATACACACACACGCATACGCACACACCATGCCAGTCCCCCACCAAGGCTCATGGGTCCAAGCTTCAGCTCTGCCCACCAGCCAGTCCCAATTAATTTCTATAAAGACACAAAGTGAGTTGTAACGTAGTGCACTTGTTTGAACTGTAACCCCCCCCGTCCCTTCCCGTCTAGTTCCTGCTGCGGAGCCCATCGAATACGCACAGTTTCCTTTCTACCTCAACGGGCTCCGCGAGACCCCCCAGTTTGTGGAGGCCATCGAGTCGGTGCGTGCCATCTGCAGCAACTACAGCCGCCAGGGCCTGCCCAGCTACCCCAACGGCTACCCCTTCCTCTTCTGGGAGCAGTACGTAGGCCTCAGACACTGGCTGCTGCTCTCCATCAGCGTGGTGCTAGCCTGCACCTTCCTTGTCTGTGCCCTCTTCCTGCTCAACCCCTGGACCGCCGGTATCATCGTGAGTACACACACAAACACACAATGCACGCACACAGGCACACACAATACACATTCGAAACCTGCATTCTTTTTGCATTGGATATAATGGCAGCATTTTTGTTGATATAATACATCAGTATCTGTAAGATTAAAATCCTCTAAAAAGAGAGATTCCCTAGCTAGATAAAAAGGTACTCTCCAAACAATCCCTTAATACAGGACGTTCCAATCAATCCATTTTAACCTCCACATCTGTGCACTGTGAGGCTGTGGAAGTGCGGAGAGGAGAGTGGAGGAGTGGAGATCAGGCTGCTGTGTGTTTTTCTAGCCCAGTCCCGACCCAGTGTTTATCTTGTACTGTTTAGTCTACTCTGCCTCTCCCAGACACTGACTTCAAATAAATTGGGACAGGACACAAGTTACCGAGGTAACCCGCACTCCCACCAAAAAACCCACCCCTTTTACATATTTTTCTCATACACATGGAATGTAGGAGTTTCCAAGGACATACACATATACACACATGCACTCACACGTATACATACATACATTACCACAGCCCTGCTCTGTCTCTTCACGGGTTGTGTTTTTACAACAGGCAGTGTTTGGGCCACCCGCGCCCTCTAATGCAGGGCAAGGGGACCTCTTGTTCATCCTCTGGCTTTACAAGGACTACTTATAGCACAGCTTCAAGTTGAACCATTTGCTTTGTCCAGACCAGGCCACCAGAATCCTACCTTACAATCCTTATCCCCTACCTCCTAACCCCCATAGCCAAACCCTTACCCCAAGGCCACACACACACACACACACACACACACACACACACACACACAGGCGTTCCATCCTCCACCCACCTCAGCCATCTTCAAAGGGCTGGGGCCCCCTTGTAACTCGAGACCTGTCAACTGATAATAGCATTTACTCATCAGCTCCTGTCCCACTCCTCACAAACCTGCAGAGCACTGCCCTAACCCTAACCCTTAACCTAACCCTAGCCCTAACCTTAAACTCAAACTTTTTTCCTTGTGGGGACCGGTGAAATGTCCCCAATTGTCCAAATGTTCCTTGTTTTACTTGTGAGGACGTCTGGTACCCACAGGGATAGTAAAACCAAAAAAGGCCTACACACACATTCAACTGAAGTCTCTCTCAGTACTGTACCAGTTCATGCTTGATGTGTGGGTTCCTGTTTCTACTAACCATAGAATAGAACAGTCATTAACAGTCACGTTGGGGTCCTGGCTCGCTCTATCCTGGTCCTGTCTCTGATGACCGTGGAGATGTTTTGGTTGATGATGGGGTTGTTCTCTAGGTTAAAACTGTACATGGTCACTAATGGTTATTAATGGTTGTGTTGCGGTCTGTATGTTTCAGGTCCTGGTCCTGTCTCTGATGACCGTGGAGTTGTTTGGTATAATGGGGCTGATAGGGATCAAGCTCAGTGCTGTTCCGGTGGTCATCCTCATCGCCTCTGTGGGCATCGGAGTCGAGTTCACTGTCCATGTGGCTCTGGTGAGTACACACACACGCACGCACGCACGCACGCACGCACAGACAGACAGACAGACAGACAGACAGACAGACAGACAGACAGACAGACAGACAGACAGACAGACAGACAGACAGACAGACAGACAGACAGACAGACAGACAGACAGACAGACAGACAGACAGACAGAGTATTGTGCTTTTACAAATGACAAGATAGTTTGTCTGAGTAAAGTGTGTGTGTGTGTTTCAGGCGTTCCTCACCGCGATAGGGGACCGTAACAGGCGGGCAGTGCTGGCGTTAGAACACATGTTTGCTCCAGTGTTGGACGGAGCCTTCTCTACTCTACTAGGAGTCCTCATGCTAGCAGGCTCCGAGTTTGACTTCATCGTCAGGTGACTGGGACACACACACACACTACATCCTAACTCTCATACACACACACACACACACACTACATCCTAACTCTCATACACACACACACACACACACACACACACTACATCCTAACTCTCATACACACACACACACACACACACACACTACATCCTAACTCTCATACACACACATACACACACACACTCATGCAGAGACTGATTCTCTCTCTCTCTCTCTCTCTCTCTCTCTCTCTCTCTCTCTCTCTCTCTCTCTCTCTCTCTCTCTGTGTGTCTGTGTCTGTGGTGTGGCGTCTTGGCGTCAGTAGAGCCTGTATGTCACACAGGAATCTACCTGAAACACCACTCATCCGTGAAGGCCATACCCCTTTCTACTCCTCCTCCACCCTTCCTCACTCCTTTTCCTTTTCAGATCTTGTCTCTCATGCCTTGTTACAGCAGTATAACTCCTCTTTCTGTCTCACACACTTCAATCCTAGTGTAGTTGACGGTCTTAGAGGAAACTCAGGGGCAGGATAGAGTGGTGAGAGAGAGGGAGAGGGAGCGGGAGGGGGAGAGAGAGAGAGAGAGAGGGAGAGGGAGAGCTGGAAAGTCTTCTGGCTTTTGTAATCTCCTACAGCTAGTTTAACTGGGCTCTCCATACATTTAGAAGGCTGAGAGGGAGGAACAGACTGGGGGACGGGAGACGTGGGAATTAAACCTGACACAGTGTGTTTGGGCACAAATGAGAGCATTAGTCATTCCTACCCTTCTATAGGACGAGAAACTCCCTTCAAACTGCACTCAGAGATATAAAAATGGTATCCATGAGTTAATCTGGCTGGAGAAGTAAAGAGCCTCATTGACAAAATCCTGAAGTATCCCTTTAAATGAGGTAGCTTTGTAATGTGGGTGATCTATCCCTTTAAGAGGGCCACCTCCACCCATGTGGTCTGAAAACACACAGACACACACACACACACCGCCCTGCTCCCTGACCTTATAATCATGGGGGTCAACGATGACGTGCCTGGGAGTGAGAGTGCACACTCACTAACCCTTCCCTCTCTCCTCCCCACCTCTTGTTCACGCTGCTCTCAGGGTCTGTCTCAGGCCATTTGAAGTATGGGGTGTTTTTTCCCCAAACAAAGCAGCGCCTGAAGACTGCAGAATAACAACACAGCCTGCTCTTATTTTTCTGCTCATGCTGAAAGAAATGTTGCCCTGACTTTCCCTGTCGACCCCACAAATGTTTTCACTCCAAACAGTTCCAGCACTGTGTGTGTGTGTTCCAGTGGAGATGTGGCTTCAAACCAAGGCAGAAGCTCTGTGACTTCAGCTACTCTCCCCCTCTCAAAGTGTAGAGAGACCAACAGAGGGGAGGGGAGGGGAGTTGAGGGGTAAAGGCTTTTGGTCTATTCTCTGCCACTTCATTCATTTAAAAGCATGGGACTATCTTGAACAAAAAAGTCAATACAAAACCTGTACATGTTCACTTCAATCACAACATGTATGGGACATATTATTGTGTGGCTGGTTAGGTTGATAGAGAGCACGCCACAGCTGTCAGCTAAACACAACCTCCCCCACTACCCTGTCCCCAGCATCCCTCACTGTAGCCCCAGGCTCACTCACTGTACCCCCCCCTCACTGTAGCCCCAGCCTCCCTCACTGTTTCCCCAGTCTCCATCACTGTAGCCCCAGTCTCTCTCTCTGTACCCCTCACACTGTAGCCCCAGTCTCCCTCACTGTAGCCCCAGTCTCCCTCACTGTATCCCCCCCCCACTGGACCCCAGACCCCTCACTGCATCCCCAGCCCCCATCATTGTAGCCCCAGCGACCCTCACTGTATCCCTAGACTCCCACACTGTACCCCCAGCCTCAACCCCTGTCCCCAGCCATAGCCTGCCTAAATAAGTCATTTTTATTGATGCTACTTCACTGGGCAAACTGAACCAGCAGCTCTCTCTCTCTCTCTCTCTCTCTCTCTCTCTCCATCATTCATGGAGGACAGACAGACAGTGCAGTGTAGTAGGCCAACCATACTGTCTGGATATGGGTTGGTTCTCCCCATGCCAACCCTACACTGGAATTCCTGCTCCACTCTGGCTGACACACACACAGACGCACAGACGCACACACATACTGAATCATATATACACACATTTCATGCACACTAACACACACGCAGATCAGTTATAAATGTGTCAGTGCGTTTAGTCTGAGGCCCAGCTGTGTAGCATACCAGCTGTCGGAAGCCAATGTGACTCACACATACGCACACTTAAATGTAGTGGCATTGTAACAGAACCACTTCTGGGATGAACAACTTAACAACTGGATGAAGGCATGTCCAGGGCCCGTATCCACAAAGCCTCTCAGAGTATGAGTGCTGTTAGGGCAAATCATTGTGAAGTGGAAATGTCTAGGAGCAACAACGGCTCAGCCGTGAAGTGGTAGGCCACACAAGCTCACAGAACGGGACCGCAGAGTGCTGAAGTGTGTAGTGCGTAAAAATTTGTTGCAACACTTACTACCGAGTTTTTTAAGAAACGTCAGAACAAGAACTGTTTGTGAATCACGCTTCACCATCTGGGAGTCCGACGGACAAATCTGGGTTTGGTGGATGCAGGAGAACGCTACCTGCCCCAATGCATAGTGCCAACTGTAAAGTTTGGTGGAGGAGGAATAATGGTCTGGGCTGTTTTTCATGATTCAGGCTCCTTAGTTCCAGTGAAGGGAAATCTTAACGCTACAGCATACAATGGCATTCTAGACTATTCTGTGCTTCCAACTTTGTGGCAACAGTTTGGGGAAGGCCCTTACCTGTTTCAGCATGACAATGCCTCCGTGCACAAAGCAACGTCCATACAGAAATGGTTTGTCGAGATCAGTGTGGAAAAACT
Organism: Thymallus thymallus; assembly: GCA_023634145.1. NCBI lineage: Eukaryota > Metazoa > Chordata > Actinopteri > Salmoniformes > Salmonidae > Thymallus > Thymallus thymallus. Next base: position 32,167 of record JAKYLM010000289.1, read on the forward strand.
TGAATGGCCTGCACAGAGCCCTGACCTCAACCCCATCGATTGAATTGGAACGCTGACTGTGAGCCAGGCCTAATCGCCCAAGATCAGTGCCCGACCTCACTAATGCTCTTGTGGCTGAATGGAAGCAAGTCCCTGCAGCAATGTTCCAACATCTAGTGGAAAGCTTTCCCAGAAGAGTGGAGGCTGTTATAGCAGCACAGGGGGGACCAACCAATTTTGGAATGTTCGACAAGCAGGTGTCCATATACTTCTGGTTATATAGTGTATATAGCGGGGGACGGAGAAAGGAGGAAAGCCTTCCTTAATGAAGGAGTTGGAGTAGAGAGAGTTAGAGAGGGAGAGAGGGAGAGAGAGAGAGAGAGACAGAGAGACAGAGAGAGAGAGAGAGAGGGGGGGGGGGGTCTTACCTGATACACTGGAGATTTAATTAGACGGGGGGATTGTAGAGCGCCGGGAATTTCATAGGGGCTTAGCTGAAAAGAAGGGAAAGAGAGAAAGAAAGAGGGCAAGAAAGAGAGGTAGAGAGAGGCCAGGGAGGGGTGGTGTCCAGCGTTCACCTTCTCTTCCTCCTAGACTAAATTCTATACCCTTCACTTCATGTGTTTAAATTCTATACCCTTCACTTCATGTGTTTAAATTCTATACCCTTCACTTCATGTGTTTAAATTCTATACCCTTCACTTCATGTGTTTAAATTCTATACCCTTCACTTCATGTGTTTAAATTCTATACCCTTCACTTCATGTGTTTAAATTCTATACCCTTCACTTCATGTGTTTAAATTCTATACCCTTCACTTCATGTGTTTAAATTCTATACCCTTCACTTCATTTGTTTGCATCTCCTTCTTTTTTTGGGGAGGAGAGGAGAGAGGCCCCTGCTACCCCCTCCTCCCCCTCTTCCCTCCTCCCCCCCTCTCCCCCCTACACCCCCCCTCTTTCCCCTTCTCCCCCTTCTTCCCCCTCTCCTCCCCTCGCTCCCCTCCTCCCCCCTCTCTCCTCTTCTCCCCCTCCTCCCCCTCTCCACATTCCTGACTGCTTTGTTTTCTTCATGTTTGCTTTATACCACACACCCAAAGAAGTGCCCCTCCCTCCCTCCCTCCCGCTCTCCTTCTCTCCCCCTCTTTTTCCATGCCTTTGAATTAACCAACTCCAGCTAATAATGCTTCCTTCTCTTTCTCTGTGCGGCTTTCTAAAGACTAACCTTTTCTGGCAGGACTAACACACAAGGTACATTTATATTTTCCACCAAATCAATGTGTGTGTGTGGTGTGTTTTCCTGAGTATTATTTCATGTGTAATGGTTCCTCTAGTGAATGTTTGTCCTGTTTAAGCCTCTCTCCTGTAGATCTGGGGTTTAACACACACACACACACACACACACACACACGTTGACTACCATCCTTACACTGTTCTTTCTCTATGGGTTCTGCAGGTGTGCCTGTGTTTGGTGTTCATTGTGGTTGTCACAGGTATTTTGATGTGATGTTCCATTGGTTCAGTTGGTCAAAGCATCTGCCAAAATGACCACAGAATGTTAATGGTTGTGACTCTTTGCTATATATATCTTCTGTGGTGTTGGTCTGTGGTGTTTGATGGAATGGCATGCCCATGTTAACAGTAGACTGTGTTGGTTTGTTGCAGGTATTTCTTTGCTGTGCTGGCCATCCTGTTAACACCATGTTAATAGTAGACTGTGTTGGTTTGTTGCAGGTATTTCTTTGCTGTGCTGGCCATCCTTACAGTTCTGGGGGTGCTGAATGGTTTGGCCCTTCTCCCTGTGTTGCTGTCCTGCTTTGGTCCCTATCCAGAGGTCAGACGATTTCTCCTGTTCAGCCATCTATATAAATATACAATACAAATATCTATATAGCGCCACCAGACAGCAGAAATATCTATATAGCGCCACCAGACAGCAGAAATATCTATATAGCGCCACCAGACAGCAGAAATATCTATATAGCGCCACCACATAGCAGAAATATCTATATAGCGCCACCACATAGCAGAAATATCTATATAGCGCCACCAGACAGCAGAAATATCTATATAGCGCCACCAGACAGCAGAAATACTCTCACCCACAGACCTAAAATGGCGGCACACACATTTTTTACACACACATATTTTGGTGAACCAACAGCAACTTTTGATTGGATGTTCTAACACAAGCTCACATGGAATTACTCAGCAGTAGTTTGTGTAAAAAAGGAATAGAAATAGTTAATCTCCTTACACCTCCTTCTCTGTCCCCCTCAGGTGACCCCTGTGGATGGGCGTAGCCGGTTACCCACCCCTTCCCCAGAGCCGCCTCCTCACGTGGTCCGCTTCTCAGTTCGTCCACGCCACACCACCTCCGGCACGGGGACAGGAACAGGCTCTGACTCGTCCGACTCTGAGTACAGCTCCAACACCACGGTATCGGGCATCAGCCAGGAGCAGTACGACCTCCCCACCACTAGGGGCAGAGCTGGGAGAGCAGAGGACATGCAGAACAACATCCAGACCAGCAGGGGCAGAGCTGTTAGAACAGAGGAGGTGCGACTAGGAGCAGGGCCAAGAAGGACAGCTAGACAAGGAGACGCCACAGCCTACTCTGTGTCTTCTGTAAGTGCTTTGAATAATGCTCACACACACGTGACATATGCTCATATTTACACACACACACACGTGACATATGCTCATATTTACACACACACATGTGACATATGCTCATATTTACACACACACACGTGACATATGCTCATATTTACACACACACACGTGACATATGCTCACACTCTCTGTGTACAAGTTGTTCTGATCTTCTGATCTTTCCCTGGTCAGTCGGTCCGGCCGGAGTCACAGGCCCACCCTGGTGCATCCCATCTGCCCCCAGCCCGCCCGCGCATGGACGCTTTTGAAACTGCTACTGAGGCTGGAGGCCATTGCAGCTCACGGGGCCATTTTGGCTCGGCCGGCCACAGAGAACGCTCCGCGGGGCACAGAACCCGTCCATCCCACAACCCCCGGCCCACCCACAATCAACCTCACCACCCTAACCCCGTCCCTACATACTGTCAGCCAATCACCACGGTAACGGCCTCTGCATCGGTTACCGTTGCCGTCCACTCTGCCCCTCCCCCCACTTCCTCTTACCCAGAACACACTGCAGCGAACAGTTACCACACAGCAGGGGGCTCAGAGCCCGAGCCTGCCTTCCAGGACCCCCATGTGCCACTGGAGGTCCATATCAGCCGCAGAAGAACCAAGATGGAGGACAAGGTGGTGGCCATGGAACTCCAGGAAGTGGAGTGTGAGGCAGCTGAGATCGACTGTGGCAGGAGGGCAAGCTGAGGTAAGCCCCAAGTTTGTAGCTTCTCATGACAACAAAGGAATTCACATGTTTGGTATTACATCCTGTTACATCCACAAAGGACATGTTTGGTATTACATCCTATTACATCTACAGAGGACATGTTTGTGTGTTGTCCTGACACTTTCCTAACTGTGTGTTGTCCTGACACTTTCCTAACTGTGTGTTGTCCTGACTCTTTCCTAACTGTCTGTTGTTTCAGTGGAGGAGAGCAGAGGTACAACGGCCAAAGATGGACTCAATTTCTCACTCAGCGGCCCTCAGCGCAGCGACACACATAACCCAGTAGTGGCTAGCGTCATGGTGCTCAATCTTACTGTAACCCAGTGGATGTTTGTTTTAGATATCTCTATCCATATTTAAAAGATGTACACTCATGTAAATATGAAAAAAAAAGTAGCTATGATATAGTTGCTGTACAACACCTTTTTTAACAGACCGGGGACGCCATTTTGTATGGCGTGTGTGCGTGTTAAATCTCTGATTACTGTTCACTCATCTGTGGATCTGTGCCATGAGGAAACTTCATCTAGACAATATATTTCAGCATACACTACTGTTCAAAAGTTTGGGGTCACTTAGAAATGTCCTTGTTTTTGAAAGAAAGCAAATTTTTTGTCCATTAAAATAACATAAAGTTTATCAGAAATACAGTGTAGACCTTGTTAATGTTGTACATGACTATTGTAGCTGGAAAGTGCTGATTGTTTATGGAATATCTACATAGGCGTACAGAGGCCCATTATCAGCAACCATCACTCCTGTGTTCCAATGGCACGTTGTGTTAGCTAATCCAAGTTTATCATTTTAAAAGGCTAATTGATCATTAGAAAACCCTTTTGCAATTATCTTAGCACAGCTGAAAACTGTTGTGCTGATTAAAGAAGCAATAAAACAGGCCTTCTTTAGACTAGTTGAGTATCTGGAGCATCAGGCTCAAAATTACAGGCTCAAAATGGCCAGAAACAAATAACTTTCTTCTGAAACTCGTCAGTCTATTCTTGTTCTGAGAAATGAAGGCTATTCCATGCGAGAAATTGCCAAGAAACTGAAGATCTCGTACAACGCTGTGTACTACTCCCTTCACAGAACAGCGCAAACTGGCTCTAACCAGAATAGAAAGAGGAGTGGGAGGCCCCGGTGCACAACTGAGCAAGAGGACAAGTACATTAGAGTGTCTAGTTTGAGAAACAGACGCCTCACAAATCCTTAACTGGCAGCTTCATTAAATAGTACCCACAAAACACCAGTCTCAACGTCAACAGTGAAGAGGCGACTCCGGGATGCTGGCCTTCTAGGCAGAGTTGCAAAGAAAAAGCCATATCTCAGACTGGCCAATAAAAAGAAAAGATTAAGATGGGCAAATAACACAGACACTGGACAGAGGAAGATATGGCTTTTTCTTTGCAACTCTGCCTAGAAGGCCAGAATCCCGGAGTCGCCTCTTCACTGTATTTCTGATCAACTTGATGATATTTTAATGGACAAAATGTTTTGCTTTTCTTTAAAAAACAAGGACATTTCTAAGTGACCCCAAACTTTTGAACGGTAGTTTACATTGTTGCTGCTTAAGATATTTTGTAATAATGTATCATAATTATGTATAATATCTTGTATAATAACTCTATGCAAATGTTTCTTTTACGTTATAAAGAGCTGAGTGGGTGTGTAAATGTGATTGTGGGTTTGTGTGTGTGTTTGTGTGTGTGCGTGGGTGGGTAAATCATTGGATACATTTCTATAGAAATAGACTAACAGTCACAACATGTGAAACATTACACAATAACTACACAGAGATTGTGTGTGTGTGTGTGTGTGTGTGTACGTGTGTACGTGTGTACGTGTGTACATGTGTACATGTGTGTGTACGTGTGTATAAAGGTACGCCTTTTTAAACAATTAATTTGCTTATCACAAACCTGTGGTAGTTATGAAACAATTACTGTTGAACTCTGACTCACGCTATGCGTGCTATTTAAG
>JAKYLM010000289.1:42500-45000 GCA_023634145.1 Thymallus thymallus
AGGGGAAGGAGAGGAGGGCTATTGAAGAGGTTGAAACTCACTCTCTCTCTCATCCTCTCTCTCAAGCGTCAGAAAACAATTTCATATCTTAAACATTTGTGATGAAGAAAGCTTCTCTGCAGTAGAGTTACTTAATCTACTCATTTCCTTCCCTCCCTCCCTCCTTCCATCCCTCCTTCCTTCCTTCCCTCCTTCCTTCCTTCCTTCCTTCCTTCCTTCCTTCCTTCCTTCCTTCCTTCCTTCCTTCCTTCCTTCCTTCCTTCCCTTCCCTCCCTCCCTCCCTCCTTCCTTCCTTCCTTCCTTCCTTCCTTCCTTCCTTCCTTCCTTCCTTCCTTCCTTCCTTCCTTCCTTCCTTCCTTCCTTCCTTCCTTCCTTCCTTCCTTCCTTCCTTCCCTCCCTCCCTCCCTCCCTCCTTCCTTCCTTCCTTCCTTCCTTTCCTCCTTCCCTCCCTCCCTCCCTTCCTTCCTTCCTTCCTTCCTTCCTCCCTCCTTCCCTCCTTTCCTCCTTCCCTCCCTCCTTCCCTCCCTTCCTTCCCCCTTCCATCCTTCCCTCCCTCCTTCCCTCCTTCCCTCCTTCCCTCCCTCCTTCCCTCCTTCACTCCTTCCTTCCCTCCCTTCCTCCCTCCTTCCCTCCCTCCTTCCCTCCTTCCCTCCCTGAAAGGCTTGTCCATCATCACCTGCCGGTAGAACTAAACCCTCTAAGTGTATTCACTCCTCTACATGAGTGATTGCTCTGTTGACGTGACTGTAATGGACACACACACACACACACACACACACACACACACACACACACTCCTGCCAGGGCTGGGGCCAGATTTACACATTCTTTATGCGAACGGAGAAAGGGATAAATCTGTTGGAAACATATGACTCCACATCCAGACCAATGGAGCTTTACCTCCGAGGCCTCACTGACACATTGAAAACCATTCAACTTGTCAAAGTGTGTGTGTGTGTGTGTGTGTGTGTGTGTGTGTGTGTGTGTGTGTGTGTGTGTGTGTGTGTGTGTGTGTGTGTGTGTGTGTGTGTGTGTGTGTGTGTCATCAAAGACAAAAGGTTTCCAAAAGCTTGTCTTGAGTGACAGCCACATCTTACACAATTGTTGTAACAGTAGTTTCAGCTTGATTCCTATGACACGGACTGTCTAACCAGACTTATGAGTTGTTTCTGACAGATATGAGAAGAGGATTTATCAACAGGTGTGTTGATACTGTTGCAGTTCAGTTGGCAACACTGAACCAAACTACAGAAGGCCAAATCATATGCTAATTATATTTATAAACTGGGTGGTTTGAGCCCTAAATGCTGATTGGCTGAAAGTATGACACAAAAGTACTTTTTTACTGTTTATGTTGGTAACCAGTTTATAGCAGCAATAAGGCACCTCTGGGGTTTGTGGTATATGCCCAATATACCACGGCTAAGGGCTGTATCCAGGCACTCCGCGTTGCTTTGTGTTTAAGAAAAGCACTTAGCCGTGGTATATTGTTCATAAACCACACCTCCTCTGGCCTTATTGCTTAAGTATAGTGTTTAGAATATCCTCCAGACATGTCTGAGACTGGTGCCACTACAATGTTATGCTGGTGATTCAGTACGCTTGCTGGATTGTTCAGGGAAAGTGTAGCGATTGATGTAGGACAGTCTGTATTTAATGGGCAATGCCTTTACCATCTGTATCATGAAGATCCTGACCTCTTCGCAGAGATGATAGTGCGGTCAAATCCAGGGAGGCTCCAGTAGTACTGGGGTAGATAGCACATTGTGTTGGGAGGTTTGGCTTGGCTTGGCTTGGTCTGCTTCCAACCCAGGGATCCAGTTGGAATGGCAGACTGTTCAGAGCCCAGAGAGAAAACAGTAAGGTGTTCCAGAGAATGTGGGGTTTGTAGTCTCACTGGACGTCCCTTCTGTTACATAACCTACAGCTAGAACCACAGGCCAGATACAGCAGTCTCGGCTCTGCTCTCCTCTCCTCTCCTCTCCTCTCCTCTCCTCTCCTCTCCTCTCCTCTCCTCTCCTCTCCTCTGCTCTGCTCTACTCTACTCTGCTCTACTCTGCTCTGCTCTGCTCTACTCTGCTCTACTCTACTCTACTCTACTCTGCTCTACTCTGCTCTACTCTGTTCTGCTGTGCTCTACTCTGCTCTGCTCTGCTGTGCTGTGCTCTGCTCTACTCTGCTCTGCTCTACTCTACTCTGCTCTACTCTCCTCTCCTCTCCTCTCCTCTCCTCTCCTCTCCTCTCCTCTCCTCTCCTCTCCTCTCCTCTCCTCTCCTCTCCTCTGCTCTGCTCTGCTCTACTCTGCTCTACTCTACTCTGCTCTGCTCTGCTCTGCTCTGCTCTGCTCTACTCTACTCTACTCTGCTCTGCTCTGCTCTACTCTGTTCTGCTGTGCTCTACTCTGCTCTGCTGTGCTGTGCTCTGCTCTACTCTGCTCTGCTCTACTCTACTCTGCTCTACTCTACTCTACTCTACTCTGCTCTGCTCTACTCTGCTCTAC
>JAKYLM010000289.1:50000-52045 GCA_023634145.1 Thymallus thymallus
GGACAGAGTGTGGGGGTGTATGGGAGGGATAGAGTGAGGAGGGGTGGATGAAGGGATAGAGATGAGGAGGGGTGGATGAAGGGATAGAGATGAGGAGGGGTGGATGAAGGATAGAGATGAGGAGGGGTGGATGAAGGGATAGAGATGAGGAGGGGTGGATGTAGGGATAGAGATGAGGAGGGGTGGATGAAGGGATAGAGATGAGGAGGGGTGGATGAAGGGATGGAGATGAGGAGGGGTGGATGAAGGGATAGAGATGAGGAGGGGTGGATGAAGGGATAGAGATTAGGAGGGTGATGAAGGGATAGAGATGAGGAGGGGTGGATGAAGGGATAGAGATGAGGAGGGGTGGATATAGGGATGTACAGAGTGTTGGGGGTGTATGGAGGGATAGAGTTTAGGAGGGTGGATGAAGGGATGGACAGGAGTGTTGGGGTGTATGGGAGAGATAGACAGAGTGTTGAGGGTGTATGGGAGGGATAGAGATGAGGAGGGGTGTATGGGAGGGATAGACAAAGTGTTGGGGTGGATGAAGGGATGGACAGAGTGTTAGGGGTGTATGCGAGGGATAGACAGAGTGTTAGGGTGTATGGGAGGATAGACAGAGTGTTGGGGTTGTATGGGAGGGATAGACAGAGTGTTAGGCGTGTATGGGAGGGATAGACAGAGTGTAAGGGGTGTATGAAGGGATAGACAGAGTGTTGGGGTGTATGGGAGGATAGACAGAGTGTTGGGGTGTATGGAGGGATAGACAGAGTGTTGGGGTGTATGGGAGGGATAGGACAGTGTTGGGGTGTATGGGAGGGATAGACAGAGTGTTAGGGGTGTATGGGAGGGATAGACAGAGTGTTGGGGGTGGATGAAGGGATGGACAGAGTGTTAGGGGTGTATGGGAGGGATAGACAGAGTGTTAGGGGTGTATGGGAGGGATAGACAGAGTGTTGGGGGTGTATGGGAGGGATAGACAGAGTGTTAGGGGTGTGTGGGAGGGATATACAGAGTGTTGGGGGTGTATGGGAGGGATAGACAGAGTGTTAGGGGTGTATGAAGGGATAGACAGAGTGTTAGGGGTGTATGGAGGGATAGACAGAGTGTTGGGGGTGTATGGGAGGGATAGACAGAGTGTTAGGGGTGTATGGGAGGGATAGACAGAGTGTTGGGGGTGTATGGGAGGATAGACAGAGTGTTAGGGGTGTATGGGAGGGATAGACCAAACCATTGTTTACATTTCAGCCCCAGAGACTCAGGAGGACCAGCCGATCACTCCCTCTCTCTCTCTCTCTTTCTCTCTCTCTAGCTCTCTCTCTCTAATGCTCTCTCTCTCTCTCTCTCTCTCTCTAGCTCTCTCTCTCTCTCTCTCTCTCTCCCTCTCTCTCTCTCTCTCTCTCTCTCTCTCTCTCCCCCTCTCTCTCTCTCTTTCTCCCCCCCCCCTCTCTCTCTCTTTCTCTCTCTCTCTCGCTCTCTCTCCCCCGATCTTCTCTTGTTCTGTTTCTGTTTCTCCCTCTTCCTCTTCCTCTCACCCTCTATATATTTATCTCCCCCTCCCTTCCTCCCTCCCTCTCTCTCTTCTAACTGAGCCACACGTCTGGTTATGTGAATCTGCATATTGGCTCCAGCACATGTTAGTCTTTAAGATGATGTACGTGTGTTTATGTTGATGATGACAAACTAGTGCTGGATGCTGTCGTTTATATAAACCTAGAAGTAGAAACACACACACACACTACCCTCCTCTTTGTTTAAACTAAAGCTGTTTGTCTCTGCCAGCAAACATGCAACGATGTATAGGAACAGATGCGTCATCTAAAGAGGAGAAAAAGAAAGGAGAGGAGAGGAGGGAAAAACAACAATTAAATACTTTGATGTGTATTTGGGAGTGTTGCACGAAGACACAATTCTGTTCATCTGAATAAAAATTACGGCATCTGATTTCACACGACCACTTTGCCTGTATTCTCTTTCTCTCCCTCTCTCCCTCTCTCCCTCACTCCCTCACTCCCTCACTCTCTCTTTCATCTCCACTCTCTCTCCATCTCTCTTTCAAA
>JAKYLM010000290.1:5000-47500 GCA_023634145.1 Thymallus thymallus
ATCTTAATGCTAAGTTCATCGTTAGAACCTTCGTAGGCACATCGTTAAATCTCAAGACCATCGTTAGTAACGTTGCACTTGAAAACTCTCATTATTTACCGACTGCCTCAGACATCTCGTAGATCAGCTAACTGGGTTGTTAGATGTTTTTTTGTGTCACTTTATACACAGAAGATCTTCGCTAAACATAGATTCAAGATGTCTCTCTGTGACCGCCGTTAACTTCAAAATGAAGTTGACTACAATACAAAGTTGCTATATAGGCCCATATATTTAAATCATATTGTAATCAATTTAATGTTCAATCAATTGAGTTCTAATTGTAGGCTACAGACGGATATATTGGTCCACTAATAAAAGACTAGTAAAGGCCCAGTGTACTACTTTTGTGAAGAAAACAATTATTTCAAACCCCCCAAAAAGCATTAGAATAAGCCACCTTAATATTTGCAGCCATAGGTGATCATATATTTCTAGGGCTGATATTTTCGTCACTATCTAATGTTAAGATTAGATTTAAATGGAGAACGCTGTTCCAAGAGCAGCTCTGCCTTTCTTTCGATCCTATCAGTATCGACACATGCTTTGAAAGTTGAAAGTTCACTCTACATGGTGTTTTGGGAAATGCATGTGAGTTCTTCGGACGTTATAGAAAAGATGCATCGTTAAAACACTTGTAGGCTTAAGTTTCATCCTATTGGGAATCCGTGGTTATTACTTCATAGACATGGCTATTTGCATTTATGCAAAACATACGGATGCGGGTGAATATCAACAGGTGCTGTAGGTACTGAATAAGTTGGCATAGTGAGCATTTTGAAATAAATAACAAATAAAATCCGGGGGAGTCCCCACAGACCCCCTCCATTTTTTTTTAACTTGTTGATGGCTACTTCCTACTAAGACTACCTACGCCGATATCTTTTGGAAGTCATTTTTGGTCTTGCCTGGACCAGACGTATTTTTGTGTTTGTGCGGTCCAAACCGGCCTTGAGTTCAACGTCCGTGGACGGGACTCCCTAAAAACAAAAAAGTGACTTTTCGTAGCAGGTTAGGAGAACATTTTCAATATGTTTTTATGGAATCTTGTCCACGGATGTAGATTTTTGGTCTGGTCAAAACCAAATCTGAACCAATCATAGACTTTTTGTTCAGATTTGGTCCGATCCGGACTGGCCCTGATATGGCCCAAACATGGCCCAAACATAGACGTCTATAATTGGTTTAGATTTGGTCCGGACTGAACCAATCATAGACATCTATGTTTAACAAGTTTGGACAGCACAGTACGGTACAGTGGAGTAGTGGTTCTCAAACCTCTCCATGTAATTTATCTATTCCAGAGTTACATTCATCTTGTCAACTAATCATCAAGCTCTTTAATAGCTAGTTCAGAGCTACGGCTAAATTGTGAAACGTCTGGAGGTCCCAGAGGAGTGGTTTGAGAACCACTGCAGTAGATGCAGTACATTACAGTACAGTACAGTAAAAGTATGTTCAACAATCATTTCGAACCGAAAATTAACCTGATTTCAACGTCCTGAAAATACATGCCCGGGAAAAACTATTTTCAATGTCCGGGAAAAAACGTATTTGTCTGTCCGTCTGTCTATCCATCCAACTGTCTGTCTGTCTTTCTGTCTACCTGTCTGTCTACCTGTCTGTCTGTCCGTCCGTCCGTCCGTCCGTCTGTTGATCTTTCTTCATCTCCTCATCCCTCCATCTAACTTTCACTCCATCTAATTCCCTCCTTCCCCTCGATCACAGTCTCTTTCTTTATCTCTTACCCTCTTTATGTTTTTGTTCTCTTCTCCTCTCTCTGTCTCTCTGTCTCTCTCTGTCTCTCTCTGTCTCTCTCTGTCTCTCTGTCTCTCTGTGTCTCTGTCTCTCTCTCTCTCTCTCTCTCTCTCTCGCTCTCTCTCTCTCTCTCTCTCTCTCGCTCTCTCTCTCTCTCTCTCTCTCTCTGTCTCTCTCTCTGTCTATCTCTCTGTCTCTCTCTCTGTCTCTCTGTCTCTCTCTCTCTCTCTCTCTCTCTCTCTCTCCCTCTCTCTCTCTCTCTCTCTCTCTCCCCCTATAGTGTTCTTTAACATTCCCTCTCAGGCCTATCCACATTGAGGACAAACTGTCAGACTTTACCTCATCATTATTATACAGTGTTTCTGTACAGTGCTGTGTTTCCCCTCTCTCAGTCCTGTGTGTGTTTCAGCTTCAGAACCAGCTTTTTTGAGAGACTTACACGATAGTGTTGTGAGGAAAGTAGTCACTGGGGCCGGCACGGGCTCTCTGTGTGTGTGTGTGTTAATTTGTGTGTGTGTTTGCGTGTGTGCATGTGTGTGTGTGTCTGAAGAATAGGGTTTAATGAAGCACTCTTAACTCAGCACATTTACTGCGGCATGGGAGACCAGGGGCAAGGCTGTCACAGTTTGCATGATTACCCAGCAAAAGTTTGCATTAGTTCCACAGTGAAATATTATAGCAGAGAGAAAAAAACGGCAATGAAATCCCCACCTTACCTCCTAATCCGCATTTTATTGCTGGTCTGAGACGAGAGGTGTGTGGCGGCGAGGGGTTGTCATCTCAAAACGTTAGTGTACACATGCACAATCACAAACAGACACACTCTCACATACACACACACACAGACACACACACACACACACACACACACTGATCCTCAGGGCTCTAGACAGAGGCCCAGTTCATATTTCACAGCACAGGATCAATGAGTGAGTTATCTAGCTTTTAACTTAATTATGGAAACTGGAAATATCTTGTTTCGAAGAGGGAGATAGAGCGAGACAGAGAGAGAGAGAGACAGACAGACAGACAGACAGACAGACAGACAGACAGACAGACAGACAGACAGACAGACAGACAGACAGACAGACAGACAGACAGACAGACAGACAGACAGACAGACAGACAGACAGAGAGAGAGAGAGAGAGAGAGAGAAAAAAAGCGAAAGTGAGATGGAGCGAGGGAGTGTTAGAAGAGATCAAAGGCAGACCACAGGCTGTCTCTGGGAGCTGATTAGTAAACCACGCAGATTGTGACACAGAATGTGTGTGTACATATGCATCCGCATGTCTTGGTAATCAGTCTTTATGAGCTCTCCTTATCCCCTCTAGCGTATGCCACCGAGCGCCCGCTGCCCAGAGGTGGTCCAGTTGGTATGACGGTGGCAATGTAACGTCTGAAGACAGAATTTAATCATGATCACTTTGGGAATATATTCGTATAGCCTTAGTTTTCACTTTCACCCAAATCGGTTCATATATGATTATTCTGACAGTCTTTATTATAACAGTCATAGAGCTAGGGAAATTATTAACCAACTGGCTAGTCATTTCTGGAGTATGTTTAGTCAGGTGTCTATGGACTAGTTATTAAGAGGTTAAGTCAGGTGTCTTGGACTAGTCATCAAGAGGTTTAGTCAGGTGTCTTGGACTAGTCATCAGGAGGTTTAGTCAGGTGTCTTGGACTAGTCATCAGGAGGTTTAGTCAGGTGTCTTGGACTAGTCATCAGGAGGTTGAGTCAGGTGTCTTGGACTAGTCATCAGGAGGTTTAGTCAGATGTCTTGGACTAGTCATCAGGAGGTTTAGTCAGGTGTCTTGGATTAGTCATTAGGAGGTTAAGTCAGGTAGCCAAGGTCAAACCAGAGGTAAGGCCAACAACTACTTTATCCAGATACCTTGTTGTTACTAAACAGCCCATCTAAAGGGATAGTTCACTCAAAATACAAATACATATATGATTTCCACTGGCCTCTATGGCTTTCATTGAGTTTTGGTCCAATGAAGCTAGTGATAGTCAGAGGCAGCTAAAATGTTTATTTGGAGTGAACTATCCCTTTGGTGCTTAATCCACACATTCAAGTGCTTGATACTCAACTAGCACACTGAATGACATGCTCAACTGAATAACAGGCATGTCCAAACGGGCTCCCTAGGGAGAGAGTAAGTGTCAGGGCCCAGTTAATCACAAACATTGTGATTACAGTGAAGATATCAACCCGTCATAAGTAATTGGACACATCATGAAGGGCAGCGATTCACAGAGTCAAACTGCGGGCAAGATCTTTTATGGGAGCGTGAGAAAATAAGAGAAGAAGAGATATTTTCCCTTTTTAGTCATTAGAGAAGTAGAGAGAGGGAAGAAGAGAGAGAGAGAGAGAGAGAGAGAGAGAGAAGTAGAGAGAGAGAGAGAGAGAGAGAGGGAAGTAGAGAGAATGAGAGAGAGAGAGAGAGAGAGAGAGAGAGAGAGAGAGAGGGAAGTAGAGAGAAAGAAATACAGAGAGGGAAGTAGAGAGAGGGGAGACAAAAATAAAGAGAGAGATTGTGAGAGGAGGGTAGAGCGGAGGAATCAGAGAGAGGGGGAGGGAAGGGTGGCGTGGGGGGGGGGGGAGGGAGGGGGAGGGAGAGGAGGGGAGGAGAGAGGGGGAGGGAGAGCTACAGAGGGGAAAGATGTTGTGTATCATTTGTGCTAGCCAGAGGAGAAGTCCGGGGGCCTATGTTCTGCGTATTAATTGATTCTCTCAGTGCTGTCTCCAGCTCCACTCTAAACCTAAACCTCTCTACTCCCCTCTACCCCTGCCTCAGGGATGTTTGTGATGCCAGCAGAGTTCTACTTAAAAAGATTCTCAGAAACACCCAGACATCTGCAGGAATACACACACACACAAACGCAATCACACACACACACGCACACGTGCACGCGCGCACACACACACACACACACACGCACACACACACACACGCACACACACACACACGCACACACACGCACTCACGCACACACACACACACGCACGCACGCACAGCACCTCAGACAGAATTGAAAATCTGTATCATCTCTCATATCTCTTCAAGGGGTGTCCTTGTCACTGCCTGGGCCCAGTATGTAGCCAAACAACCCTAGAACAGCAGGAACATTGCTCCCTCGGTGTGAGGATATAGTGGCCGTAAGGCAGCGCTGTGCCCTCTGCTCTCTTTTCAAGTCCTGACTGACTGAGTGATCTTGTTGCTTCTGGAGGTCTTAGAGGGTTCAGTAGTTTCTGCAGAGATGCGTCATACACAGTTGATGGGTGATTCTTAGATGTGTTGTTTTCTACTGGGAATCAGCTACAGAATACGAAGCTTTTCCAAAAAGTGTTCTAGCAACAATGCCAGGCTCAACCTCAGCTGTCCATTTCGGGAAACATTGTTCTTATTACCAACCTATTCTCCTTGAAGAGACTTGTAACAAAACAGAATGGAGGAAGATAAGTTCTCACTTAATGCATTATACCCCATTAATTGAACCAGGGCCAGTTTCAGTTTTACACTTAATGTTATACAGGCATAAAAATAACTGATCCCACATCAGTTTTGTTGGAGCATCGGTGGAGCTTCTCCTTGGATGCTGGGAGAAACCATATGGCTTTTCTGCCTTTAGAGGGGAGTCGATAGCGCTGAACGAGCTAAGCTTAGCTAAGCTAAGAGTGTAGAAGAGAGAGTGTAGAAGAGAGAGTGTAGAAGAGATGGATAAATTGAGAGACAAAAAAATTAGTCAAAGAGGAAGCAAAAGAAGGTGGTTAGTGAGTTTTGGAGTTGTCTTCCCCTGCAGGAAGAGCCGTATGTGGGGGCGAGTCGGAAGGGCTACAGGCTGTCACAGTATGTGGGCCTGACTGATGGAGGTCCCACTGTCCTATGCTAGGCTGACACACACACACACACACACACACACACACACACACACACACACACACACACACACACACACACACACACACACACACACACACACACACACACACACACACACATACACACATACAATTTTAGGACCTCCCACTCCCTCAAAAGTTACAATCCCTTCTATCTAAAGTCTGAGCTGTCAACTAAACTAGGAAGTCTGTGTTGTCAACATTGTGGAGGCCTATAGTATACAGTGTTAGAGTGTTGTGCCTTGTTTGTAAGGCTGCGGCGGTCTTTGGGTGGCGAGGGTATTGGAGATGCGTGGATTCCCCACTGCTTTGCGTCTCCGCTCCGCTCTGCCCCGTGGATGTTTAACCAACCCGGGATCTTCTTACTCCCAGAGGAAGCGGGCGGCGCCCAATCAGAAGGCGGTGCGAATACCAACATGTAAACAGACAGCAGCTGCCAAAGTCAGTCTTCCTACTAAAACAAGAGAGAGAGAGAGATAGATAGAGAGAGAGAGAGAGAGAGAGAGAGAGAGAGAGAGAGAGAGAGAGAGAGAGAGAGAGAGAGAGAGAGAGAGAGAGAGAGAGAGAGGTGGAAGTGTTGGGGGAAGGGTGTTGGCATGTTTTCCCCTCTCCCGCTCTGTGGAATCTGTGTGTGTGCTTCTGTTTGTGTTTGTGTGTGTTTTATGTATTCACCAATGACAGATTCCCCACTCCCGTATTTTGTCAGACTTCAAAATGTGTCTGTGGTTGCCATCCTAACGTGTGTCATTTTGACTCTCCTTTGAGTTTCAAGGGGGTTCTTGTGGAAATGTCCTAGTCATTGGAAACACAGATAAACACAGCTGTAGTTAAAATTCACATCTGCTTATATTTTCCTGAGAGGGATTTGGCACTTGAGTGAATGGCCCTTGTTGCCTAACTGGCAGCATAACAGACGTCCCAAAAAATACTATTTCTTAACCTCTGACTTTCCTAAATATGCAGATTATTGTCTTTATATCAATCAATTTTCAGCAATGTTTTCAGACTTAAAATCACATTTTTAAAAGTTAAGTAATAGTCACACAACATACAACTGGCCTTGTAAACACATGTATTAAAACCTGCAGACATCTCATTATCCCACATTCAACATCCATGTACTTCCAACGTAATCGTTTGTTTTGTTTATTGTTTCCTATTTATCAAAGTATCGTGTTTGTACCTTCATGCTAATCTATTTCTCCCATCCAATCAAAACTTCCAAAACATAATAGCGGTGTTGTTTTGGGGTCAGAGGTCTCTGATGTATCTGATGTGACTTTAATGACATTGTACTGTATGTAGTGCTGTCTTTTTTAATGAAAAGTATGCAAATCTAAGAGTAACTTGTATTGCCATTGCCAACTATGTATTAATAATCTACATAAAGCCAATACATACAAACACTGAAGCCTGTCTTTTTTTATTATTATGAGAGGACTGCTTCCCAGCGTTCCATAGTGCTTGATGTGTGAGATGACAGGATGTGTTTGTTGACAGTCGTGTAGAGGAATACCAATCCTTTGCTTTCATCCCTCTCTCCTTTGAGAGGAGGAGAGCAATGGATGAAACACAGGCTTTGCTGCATTGCTGCAGTATTATTGGATACAGTGGGAGTGGGGGGTGGCCAAGGGGTGCCGCTCAGTTCTGAGGAGGGGTCGGGATAGACCCCCAGACCCCCAGGATGTGTAAACCCCCATTTCCCCTCCCCTCTTCTCTCCCTCCCTCCCCATCTCCCTCCCTCCCCTAATCCCTCTTTTCCTCTCCCTATCCCCCCTCTCCCCCGCTCCCTGCCTCCCTCTCCCTCTACCAATCCCGCCCCCTCTCCCCCCTCTGTCCCTCCTCCTCTCCCTCCCCCTTCCCCTGAGCCAGCTGTGTGAGCATTGCTAATGACGTTGAGAAAGCATGCTGTCAGCACATCCTGGGCTGCAGATCTGGAGCCGGCCGGGCACCATTATGTAATCCGGTTAAGAGAGCAGGCCTGCTGCCATGTCATCCTCATCATCATTAGTTTAAAAATGAGACATAGAGAGAGAGAGAGAGAGAGAGAGAGAGAGAGAGAGAGAGAGAGAGAGAGAGAGAGAGAGAGAGAGTGAGAGAGAGAGAGGAGAAACTGATCAGTCCCTCTATACTTGTTTTCTATTTTCTTTCTATCTTACTCCTTCTCATTCTCTCTCTCTCTCGCTCTCTCTCTCGCTCTCTCTCTCTCTCTCTCTCTCTCTCTCTCTCTCTCTCTCTCTGACACACACAATCAAGAGACAATAGGCAGTAGTAGTAGTGTCCAGACAGGTGCTGCACTGTGAGAACCTCTCAAGAGCCTGTTCCAGTCTCTCATTAACACCTTCTACTTCAGTGTTTCTCAAACTCAGTCCTTGGGACCCCAAGTGGGGCATGTTTTGGTTTTGCCTGGAACACTACACATCTCATTCAAATAATGAATGCTGGATGATTAGTTGATTATATTAATCAGCTGTGTAGTGCTAGGGCAAAAACCAAAACGTGCACCTCTTGGGGTCCCGAAGACCGAGTTTGAGAAACACTGCTCTAGAACCTCTAACTAAACTCCCAGACAACACACACACACACACACACACACACACACACACACACACACACACACACACACACACACACACACACACACACACACACACACACACACACACCCAAAAAGTCAGCAGCTCAACTCGTCCTCCTCCCTGTTAACGAAGAGAAATCACCTGTTAGTCCGGGACAAATTGGTGCACAACCTAAACAAGCGGGCGGCACACAAATGAACAAGCCCACCAATAAGCCTCGCCACGCATGACTGCACGCCCTTATGCATGTGCAGAATAATAATAGTGTGGTTTCATCTAAGTCCCAACTGTGTATAATGAGATTTGGGACGTAAACAAGGATTGGAAAGTATAAAGTGTGCTAAGCTAACGACAAATTGTTAATTCGTTGCTATTCAATGAGAGCCTGAACTGTTCTTTTGGAGTTTTGCACCTTAGTGCAGTTCCCACAGGAAACCAGATTGGATTGAGTAGCAGTGACAGTCAGTGCTCTGTGTGTGTGTGTGTGTGTGTGTGTGTGTGTGTGTGTGTGTGTGTGTGTGTGTGTGTGTGTGTGTGTGTGTGTGTGTGTGTGTGTGTGTGTGTGTGTGTGTATGTTTGTGTGTGTGTGTGTGTGTGAGCGTGTGTGTGGGGAGCAGTGCTGCTAGTCAATTGCTTAAGCTGTGAAGCCATGCCCTGCAGCACGGTGTACAGACCTTGCTTTGATGTCGAACACAGGCCACATTGATTTGTGTGTGTCAGTGTGTGTGTGTGTGTGTGTGTCTGAGTGTGTGTTCATGTTGTACACTTAATCTGTGTGTGTATACTGATTGGTAAGTGTGCAGCATAGGATTGAAGTTGTGTGTGTAGCTGCACTTTTAGCCGAAGATGCATTGTGTGTGTGTGTGTGTGTGTGTGTGTGTGTGTGTGCATACCGTTCTGTGTGTGTATTTAACTTTTTTCACATTATGTCATAAAAAAACAATAAAAGAACTGCCCCGGGTGGGTAAAACAGAAAGCTGCAGAACTGAAAGAAAAGCAGGAAAAAAACAAGCAAAAAGAGAATATGTAGAGACAGACCTCAACGTGATGAGATTTATGGAGAGACAGACGTCAAAATCATGATGAGATATATGGAGAGACAGACCTCAACGTGTTGAGATATATGGAGAGACAGACCTCAACATGATGAGAAATGTGGAGAGACAGACCTCAACATGATGAGAAATATGGAGAGACAGACCTCAACATGATGAGATATATGGAGAGACAGACCTCAACATGATGAGATATATGGAGAGACAGACCTCAACATGATGAGATATATGGAGAGAAAGACCTCAACATGATGAGATATATGGAGGGACAGACCTCAACATAATGAGATATATGGAGAGACAGACCTCAAAATGCTGAGATATATGGAGAAACAGACCTCAACATGTTGAGATATATGGAGAGACAGACCTCAAAATGCTGAGATATATGGAGAAACAGACCTCAACATGTTGAGATATATGGAGAGACAGACCTCCACGTGTTGAGATATATGGAGAGACAGACCTTTACATGATGAGATATATGGATAGACAGACCTCAACATGCTGAGATATATGGAGAGACAGACCTCAACGTAATGAGATATATTTAGAGACAGACCTCAACATGATGAGATATTTAGAGAGACAGACCTCAACTTGATGAGATGTATGGAGAGACAGATATCAATGTGATGAGCTATATGAAGAGACAGACCTCAACATGATGAGATATATGGAGAGACAGACCTCAAAATGCTGTGATATATGGAGAAACAGACCTCAACATGTTGAGATATATGGAGAGACAGACCTCCACGTGTTAAGAGATATAAGGAGAGACAGACCTGAACATGATGAGATATATGTAGAGACAGTCCTCAACATGCTGAGATTTATGTAGAGACAGACCTCAACGTCATGAGCTATATGAAGAGACAGACCTCAACATGATGGTATATATGGAGAGACAGACCTCAACATGCTGAGATATATGGAGCGACAGACCTCAACGTGATGAGATATATGGAGAGACAGACCTCAACATTTTGAGATATATGGAGAAACAGACCTCAACATTATGAGATATATGGAGAAACAGACCTCAACATGATGAGATATATGGAGAGACAGACCATAACATGATGAGATATATGGAGAGACAGACCTCAACATGATGAGATATATGGAGAGACAGACCTCAACATGATGAGATATATGGAGAGACAGACCTCAACATGATGATATATATGGAGAGACAGACCTCAACATGATGAGATATATGGAGAGACAGACCTCCACATGCTGAGATATATGGAGAGACAGACCTCAAAATGCTGAGATATATGGCGGAGGGTGATTATGCATCACTACATTGCATAGGCATACAGAGACAGAGAAGTGGGATGCTTTCTTCATTAATCAAATGAAAACTCCCTAATGCTCTCCTTTTTCCTAAATGGATGTTCCTCTATTATCCTTGTGTATGTCTGTGTGTGTGTATGTGTTTGTGTATGTGTGTATGTGTGCGTGTTTATACGAAAACTGCCTAAGGCTTTGCTCTTGCTGTTTACTGTAGCGGTTTTGAGTGTTTTTACTGTGCATTAAAAGGTTCAGAACCACGGACAGCTCCCTTAAAACCACGTCTAATATTTTCAGGACCCCGGAGAGCTCCTTTCAACCTAAAGTTGTTCAGGTCACAACCATTTTAACTGCATGGCGCCTTTTCAGGACCAATGACAGCTCTTCTTAGCTCCTTGTAGTCTGCTCAGGTCCACAGAGAGCTAATTTGAGATAATTTTCAGGACCATGGAGAGCACCTACTGCTACTCACACTGTTTCTGCTTTTAACCCTTTACATGCTGACTACACCAGGCACGTGCGTGCATACGCGTGCACCATCGCGCTTATGTTGATTTTGTCCATCCACACCAGACGCGATCAGGACATGCAGGTTGAAATATTAAACCGAACTCTGAACCAACTATTTTAATTTGGGGACAGGTCAACTATTGAGCGAGAGCGTGTGGAGTAATGAGTGAGCGAGGGAAGTGAGGGCTAGACCGAGGAACATCAGCCCAGCCTCCTCCACCACCACTCTACCTGCAGTTACATGTCAGCTCCTGTGAGGGGCAGCAGAGATACAGCTCTCCTGCAGGCCACCATCTTCCTACCAATCATCCTGTACAAACCAGCCATGCTAAAGCCCACTGCAAATACACCACCCAGAGAAACCGCAGTGTATCTCTCACACGTAGAGCCAAACACACAGAGTGGGCTGCCCATCATACACAGGACATGGAGAACAAAAAGGAGAGTACCATAGAAGTGTCTCTGTGAACTCAGTCAGATGCTCGCTCCACTATTCCGTTCAAATTCAGCGTAGAGGGTGGGAGGTAGTGGGTTGGCGAGAGGGATTGATCCTAATTAGTTTCTGTCTCACCTGGGTTCAGAGAGAGGAGAGGAGCTGGCGGGTGGGTCTCTGCTAGTCTGTGCTGCTGGTTTACCTCTCAGCTACAGGCTACGGCTAATTGCTAAAGACTCACTTCAGTTGAAGACTAGCGGCTATAACAGAGGAGCTATAGGCTATGACTGCAGGGAGAGGGTTGTATACTACGGGAAAGCATAAGTGTGAGCAAAAACAGTACACATACGCACGCACGCACGCACACACAAACACACACACACACACACACACACACACACACACACACACACACATACACACACTGTCCATGTACACCACCCTCTGCAAACATCCCCACCCACATGCACACACTTAAAAGCCGGCTAAACCAGCCATGTCTGAGGACGTCCGGAGATTACTTTAAAACCGGCCGCTAGGGCCAACATTAAGTTTCGGTTTTGCTGGGGTCTTGTGGATGGGGATGGCAGATGGGAGTAAATATCAGAAGTTGCATGTTCAAATACAGCAATAGAAAGTTGTTTTTAATATTTTAGTTTTAAGCCTATCCCAAACCTTAAACCTTACCTTAAACATTCAGAGTAAATGCCTAACCTGTAGGCCGTCATAGTAAATAAGAATTTGTTCTTAACTGACTTGCCTAGTTAAATAATAAATAATTTAATAAATGTTAATGCCTAAACATTTCTTAAAACACTTAGACTTTTGGAACAACTTCAACATTTGATGTTTCAGAAACATGGATGAAAGTCTAATTCTGACATGAGACTGTGACAACTGGTAGGGCAGACCCCCACACACAAATGCACAGGGCATCAATGTACAACACCCTTGACATTTTTGAAAGGTTCCGCTGATTTGACACGTGCTGATGGGAGTGGAACACATGATGGCTGGGAGGAAGGTGTGTATGTCCTCTATCCTCCACACACACACGCACGCACGCACGCACTCACACACGCACACACACACACACACCCACACACACACACACACACACACACACACACACACACACACACACACACACACACACACACACACACACACACACACACACACACACACACACACACACACACACACACACACACACACACACACACACACACACACACACACACACTTCTCCCTCACTGCAGGGCACACTCAGAGGAGCAGCATGTGTGGGTCATGGATGTCAACTATGGTGGTTTTGGGATGTGTCAACTCTAATGGATGGATGGAGTCATCGAGCATACTGTATATCTATCCCTATATATATCAGTCCTGGGCCATATACACGTTGGACATCGATCACTAGAAAGTATTTGACGTGTGCTTGACTTAGCTTGGGGTTTTCATGTGGGACTATTCCATTTGTTCTAGTGCAAACTAAATTAAGTGCCGCTCAAGTCGTTGAAAGTATTGACTCGGATATCTATATCTATGCTTATGTTCTATTTATATTCTTGATTTCTTTCTTTGGACTTGTGTGTATTGTTTTGTATTGTTGCAGTAGGTATTATTACTGCTCTGTTGGAGCTAGAAACACAAGCATTTCGCTGCACCTGCGATCTGTGTACACGACCAATACACTTTGATTCGATTTTTGATTCGATTTCATGTAATATCTCTGCCTCAAGCATATTTATGTTTGAAGATGAAAAAATGTCTTTGCATTGCAGCACTCCTAGCCTTTATATTGTTTCATGGTTGCTCCCATATTGTAATGATTCATGTCATCATTAGGCAGCTTTCCATTGATCCAGGCTTATTAGACATAGCAATGTCTCAAAAAAACTAAACACATTGCGCCACGTGTAATAGAAACGGCAGTTATAGGAGAAATGTTGTAAAGATAGACATTTGTTTCCTTCTGACAAAGGTGGATTTTTCTTTTGCGAAATGTCTTTATTATGTGTGTGTGTGTGTGTGTGTGTGTCACAGTTCTGTAGTCAATGTAGTCTTCAATACAGTGATTAATGATGAATGAGTACCATCCTACTCAGTCTATTATATCCACATTTGATTGTATTTTACTTGCATTTGATATGAATTTGTATAGAAATGGGGCCAATTGCAGTAATTTAGTAGGTGTGTGACATGTCGCGTCCTGCTGTTTTCAACAACTACATTATATTAAAACAGAAGGTACCTTGGTTATTTTGACAGCGTTTTCCAGGTTATTCTTTCCGGATGGCCTTGGTTTTCAAAGACACTCCATGAGCAATACTTGTCTGGGGTTCTTGAGGCGCTAGTGATCTGTAGGTTATACGTGTAACTGTATACACATATAACCTTACTGTCAAGGCTGCTACACACGTTCCAGCTTCCAAGGGAAGAGAGAGTCTTCTCTAGTCTTGAAGAGCTTCTCTCTCCCCAGCTGCTGCTGTGCTAATTGTGGCGGCGACGTGAAGCTCGGGGAGGGAGTCTGGCGCTGGCCAGATGGAATGAAGGTGGTTCAAATTGATTCCTTGCATTCGTCTTCATTAAGACCCTGGGCTCTGGGGCTCACTGCATGTGCCGGGTGCCTCCTACTGGATGGAGAGAGGGGGAGAAGGGCGGAGATAAAGGGGAGAGAGAGAGAGAGAGAGAGAGAGAAGGAGAGGTGCAGATGCCCTCAGTGTTCTGCTGTGATGAGGTGCTGGTTAATAGATGCCTAAGGAAGAGGGGGTGGGGAAGGTAGCGGTGCAGTGCTAGGTCTGCGTGTGAGTGTGTTTATATGTGTGTGTGATTGTGTGTGTGCGTGAAGGGGGACAGAGAGAAGGATTTAAAGGTATCTAACTAACAGTGCTATCATCTTGTTTCTGTGTGTATGCATGTATGAGCGAGAGCTTGTGTTGTATTCATGAGGACACTGCATTTACCCTTGAGGGTCTCCGCATTTGCTGCATCATCTCTCAACTTCCCCGTCATCACTCCTCCTCTCCCCCATCACAAACCTTGATCCCCTGCCTCACCCGCTCTCTCCCACCTCCTTCCTAACGCCTCTATGCCTCCTCCTTCCTCACGCCTCTCTGCCTCCTCCTTCCTCACCCTCTCTCTGCCTCCTCCTTCCTCACCCTCTCTCTGCCTCCCCCTCTCAACAGTAACTCAGTCAGGTCTGACCATCCGTCTGGCATTAGCAACTTCCACTACCATCTGGATTTCTCTCTGGAAGCCAGCAAGGTCAAGCAGCAGGCCTTCCCTTCCTCAACACACACACCCCATCACACAAACCCACCGAGCAGAATCCGAATCTCGTTCGTAGCCAATGATGCAACGTCAGCAATTACCAGATACCGAAAAAGAACAACACTCCAAATAACACTGCTGTACTTAATGGCACTGTTTATATAACGATCCTCTCTCAAATCACTTCCCACGAGAGCACTAACACTCCATCACACCACCACACCCACAGTGGGGAGAACAAGTATTTGATACACTGCCAATTGTGCAGGTTTTCCTACTTACAAAGCATGTAGAGGTCTGTAATTTTTATCATATGTACACTTCAACTGTGAGAGGCGGAATCTAAAACAAAAATGCAGAAAATCACATTGTATGATTTTTAAATAATTAATTTGCATTTTATTGCATGACATAAGTATTTGATCACCTACCAACCAGTAAGAATTCCGGCTCTCACAGACCTGTTAGTTTTTCTTTAAGAAGCCCTCCTGTTCTCCACTCATTACCTGTATTAACTGCACCTGTTTGAACTCGTTACCTGTATAAAAGACACCTATCTACACACTCAATCAAACAGACTCCAACCTCTCCACAATGGCCAAGGCCAGAGAGCTGTGTAAGGACATCAGGAATAAAATTGTAGACCTGCACAAGGCTGGGATGGGCTACAGGACAATAGGCAACTAGCTTGGTGAGAAGGCAACAACTGTTGGCGCAATTATTAGAAAATGGAAGAAGTTCAAGATGACGGTCAATCTCCCTCGGTCTGGGGCACCATGCAAGATCTCACCTCGTGGGGCATCAATGATCATGAGGAAGGTGAGGGATCAGCCCAGAACTACACGGCAGGACCTGGTCAATGACCTGAAGAGAGCTGGGACCACAGTCTCAAAGAAAACCATTAGTAACACACTACACCGTCATGGATTAAAATCCTGCAGCGCACGCAAGGTCCCCCTGCTCAAGCCAGCGCATGTCCAGGCCCGTCTGAAGTTTGCCAATGACCATCTGAATGATCCAGAGGAGGAATGGGAGAAGGTCATGTGGTCTGATGAGACAAAAATAGAGCTTTTTGGTCTAAACTCCACTCGCCGTGTTTGGAGGAAGAAGAAGGATGAGTACAACCCCAAGAACACCATCCCAACCGTGAAGCATGGAGGTGGAAACATCATTCTTTGGGGATGCTTTTCTGCAAAGGGGACAGGACGACTGCACCGTATTGAGGGGAGGATGGATGGGGCCATGTATCGCGAGATCTTGGCCAACAACCTCCTTCCCTCAGTAAGAGCATTGAAGATGGGTCGTGGCTGGGTCTTCCATCATGACAATGACCCGAAACACACAGCCAGGGCAACTAAGGAGTGGCTCCGTAAGAAGCATCTCAAGGTCCTGGAGTGGCCTAGCCAGTCTCCAGACCTGAACCCAATAGAAAATCTTTGGAGGGAGCTGAAAGTCCGTATTGCCCAGCGACAGCCCCAAAACCTGAAGGATCTGTATGGAGGAGTGGGCCAACATCCCTGCTGCAGTGTGTGCAAACCTGGTCAAGAACTACAGGAAACATATGATCTCTGTAATTGCAAACAAAGGTTTCTGTACCAAATATTAAGTTCTGCTTTTCTGATGTATCAAATACTTATGTCATGCAATAAAATGCAAATGAATTACTTAAAAACCATACAATGTGATTTTCTGGATATTTGTTTTAGATTCCATCACTCACAGTTGAAGAGTACCTATGATAAAAATTACAGACTTCTACATGCTTTGTAAGTGGGAAAACCTGCAAAATCGGCAGTGTATCAAATACTTGTTCTCCCCACTGTACATGATTGGAGCATGCACACACATTTGCATACGCGTGCACGCACGTTTACAGACTAGAGAGAAACACACACATATATAGACACCCCCCTCTCTACACACACATATAGACACCCCCTTCCCTACACCCACATATAGACACCCCCCTCCCTACACACCCACATAGACACCCCCCCACCCACATATAGACACCACCCTCCCTACATACACATATGGACACCCCCCTCCCTACACCCACATATAGACACCCCCCTCCCTACACACACATATAGACACCCCCCTCCCTACACACACATATAGACACCCCCCTCCCTACACACACATATGGACACCCCCCCCCCACCCACATATACATACACAGCCACGCATACATAAATACATAAACAAGCAATCCTCGTGTAGCCCTGCGAGATTTAAGCATGTGAATCCATGTAGCGTTTTTTAATGAAGGATTTGTCAGCACATATAAGCGCTGCTCGTCATGCGGTGAGGGACCGGAATGGGGCGGTCGTGGCGGCCGTATAGAGAGTTAGCGTGCAAGCCGTCGGTGGGAGGTTGCGAGGTTTGTCTGATGCTCCATGGCTCATTCACGCCACGTTTGCCTGGATTACATAGACAAGGGGGCTTTGAGACGCATCAACGGTAACCCTTACTGTCACAGAGAAGCACGGAAAAGAGGAGAAGAGACTCTTTCGCTCTCTCAACCACATTCAATACCTCTCTCATAATTAATTTATTGCTTCCTGTTGTCTTCCTGTCCCTCTTTCTCCATCCCCTCTTTCCCCTTTCTCCATTACCTGTACTGTATCTCTCTCTGGTCTCAGATCATTGTAGTAGAGGACTTTACTGTCATACAGAGCCATGGAGATGACTCACTACTTCCTACACACTCTGCATCCCAAATGGCACCCTATTCCCTACATTCTGCACTACTTTTGACCAGAGCCCTAAGGGTGCCCTCCTGCATTTGGGATGCAGTCAGTGACTGGTTTCTCTTTTCCTTCTACTGTACCTACAACTGGATGACTGCATAGTCTACGTCTTTAGAATCCAACTGGATGACTGCATAGTCTACGTCTTTAGAATCCAACTGGATGACTGCATAGTCTACATCTTTAGAATCCAACTGGATGACTGCATAGTCTACGTCTTTAGAATCCAACTGGATGACTGCATAGTCTACGTCTTTAGAATCCAACTGGATGACTGCATAGTCTACGTCTTTAGAATCCAACTGGATGACTGCATAGTCTACATCTTTAGAATCCAACTGGATGACTGCATAGTCTACGTCTTTAGAATCCAACTAGATGACTGCATAGTCTACGTCTTTAGAATACAACTGGATGACTGCATAGTCTACGTCTTTAGAATACAACTGAATGACTGCATAGTCTACGTCTTTAGAATACAACTGAATGACTGCATAGTCTACGTCTTTAGAATACAACTGAATGACTGCATAGTCTACATCTTTAGAATCCAATGTACTGGTTGGTTGCTAAAGGGCTTAATTCTAACTTTTGCGTGAAAGATGCAATCCATTGATGTCATTATACATTTTGGGGCAGAAATTCAGTTGCGGAAAAGCATCAATTGTAGATGCTTAATACTTAATAGTTAATAGTGGCGATTAATAGTGTTACCCAACTTTTCCAGTCACTCATAATCAAGGAATTACACTTGCAATGACTCAAGGAACTAATCTTTTTCAATGACTTTTTCATATTAAAAGATTTGGGCGACCCCCGAATTTCTACCTTACAGTGTACTTACAGATAAAAGATTGCAGGTAAATATAAAAATAATGCAGGAGGGCACTGTATATGCTCTTCATACATCCTATATTGTATATGAGCATTCTATGTTTTTTTCCCATTTGAATTAATTAGAAATAATACATGTAACAGATTATCTACAAAAAATTCCTCTCCTCTCCTCTCCTCTCCCGAACACAGACACGCACTAACAAATTGACATAATTAGCAAGATGATGCAGTTGTAATTAATGGCGCAGCCGCGCTCAAAGAGGTAGCAGCCAGATGTTTCATTAGTGGTGGTGGGGCAGAGGAACTAAACAGACGCCTGCGGTCAGCAGTCAGCAGACTAGGGAGATAGAGTCCAAGACAACGCAAAGTACACAAGCCTTGTTTGTCTTGTTCACAGAACAGATATGATCTGTTTAGTTACAAATAGGGTGTTTAATCATAAATAAGTTGAAAATTGAATGCTGTTTGACAATATACGTACTTACACACACACAAAGCACACCAGAACGCAGAGCAAGTAGTCATGCACACGCAAGAAGCACATACATATACACACAACAAGCAGAAATGCATGTCCTCTAAGGAGGAGATGCCACTTATTTTTCTCTCAGTAAATCCATGACCTTATTAAAGTAGACTTTAGTTTGAGTTGAAATGACTCCTTTTTATCGTCCCCAACAACGCTGTTAAATGTTTACTGCTCACTGAGAGAGAGAGAGAGAGAGGAAGTGTAGTGTAGTGTGGGCTCCTGAGTTATTCTGCAAAAAATATAGAATTATAGTTAGATAACTAGAAACTTGAATTTGTTCGCGAGGATACATACAGTTGAAGTCGGAAGTTTACATACACCTTAGCCAAATACATTTAAACTCAGTTTTTCACAATTCCTGACATTTAATCCTAGTAAAAATTCCCTGTCTTAGGTGAGTTAGGATCACCACTTTATTTTAAGGATGTGAAATGTCAGAATAATAGTATAGAGAATTATTTATTCCCAGTGGGTCAGAAGTTTACATACACTCAGTTAGTATTTGGTAGCATTGCAATTAAATTGTTTGATATAGGACTGCTTTGCTTTGTCTTGGCCAGGTCACAGTAGTAAATGAGAACTTGTTCTCAACTGGCCTACCTGGTTAAATAAAGGTGAAATAAAAAAAAAAAATAAATAAAAAGTTTTACTGTGGATATAGATACTTTTGTACCTGTTTCCTCCAGCATCTTCACAAGGTCCTTTGCTGTTGTTCTGGGATTGATTTGCACTTTTCGCACCAAAGTATGTTCTTCTCTAGGAGACAGAATGCATCTCCTTCCTGAGCGGTATGACGGCAGCGTGGTTCCAGTGTTTATACTTGCGTACTATTGTTTGTACAGATGAACGTGGCACCTTCAGGCGTTTGGAAATTGCTTCCAAGGATGAACCAGACTTGTGGAGGTTTTTATGAGGTCTTGGCTGATTTCTTTTGATATTCCAATGATGTCGAGCAAAGAGGCACTGACTTTGAAGGTTTGAAGCCTTGATTCAAATGATGTCAATTAGACATAATTTTCTGGAATTTTCCAAGCTGTTTAAAGGCACAGTCAACTTAGTGTACGTAAACTTCTGACCCACTGAATTTGTTAACATGAAATGTGTGGAGTGGTTGAAAAATTAGTTTTAATGACTTCAGCCTAAGTGTATGTAAACTTCCAACTTCAACTGCACAAAATGACCTGAATGGAGTCTTACTAACAAGGACTATCAAGAAAAACCAAAACATGTAGAAGAAACACAGTGGAACCAGGAAATACCATCCAACACTAAACTGAGTGAGTAATGTTCAATCTGAACCTACTTCTGCCAAAAAGTAAAAGAGAATAATCTCTAGGTTGTTTTGTTATATTAAGCTTAATAAGTAAGGCTACTAAGCTACCAAGCTGCTAGAACATTACTGACCTGAACTGGCTGCAACTTCAATTAGCACGGAAGTGTGAAGTGAGGTGGTGTGAAAACTCTTGAGCCTAACAATGGCAGGAGAGTTCCCCAGCCCCAACCAACCCAAATGCAGAGGCCTTTGAAGCACCCATGGCTTATCCCTGTGTAGAGGTCATTACAATAAAGTACCCCATGGATATTAAAAATAACACTGCACGGAATAAGTAAAAAAAAAACTCCTCAAGGACAATCCAGAGACACTATTTGCTGACTGCTATAAAGAGGGGAACGTAAGCCACTTACTTTTCCATACAGACCATCCCCTGGCATGGCACAGTGCTATAAGAGCACACTACCCCTATGGCAAGAGAGAGGGTATTGGCCCAGGATGGAAACTCAGAATACTAGACATTGAGGAAATTTTAACAACCTCTGTCAATGTGTACAAGTCTGGGACAGTAATGGTGCAGGGCATTCTCCTGCAGTTCCAGCAGGACTTTTTACGGGATCAAAGAGCTACCACAGCATGAAAAGCTCCGTCTCTGTGACAACTCCCCCATCCTGAGGGAGTCTGATCACACCTCTTCAAACTGTCCTGCAGACGAGGATAGTCACCCACCCAGCACTGAACACACCCTTGTCCCACAACTGCACTGCTCTTACATAGATAGATAGATAGATAGATAGATAGATAGATAGATAGATAGATAGATAGATAGATAGATAGATAGATAGATAGATAGATAGATAGATAGATAGATAGATAGATAGATAGATAGATAGATAGATAGATAGATAGATAGATAGATAGATAGATAGATAGATAGATAGATACTTTATTGATCCCCGAGGGGAAATTTCATCATTGAGAGGGATACATTCACAGAGCTGGAGAGAGTCATGGTGGAGCTCAGAGAGCTAGTCCACACAATCCAGACAGAGCAAACCCACAAAACAGACCAGCACAACAACACCACCAAACAAGACCCGGAGGGCAGAAGGTGGAGATGGACGGCCGTCTGAGAGAGCTGGCTGCTCTACGGACCGAGGTGAGAGAATTTAAAGAGGCACACATGGCACTGAAGGAGCAGGACACTCCCCCAGAGAAGCCAGCAGAACAGACCATCTCTGACACAGACCACAACATCAACACCACAATGGATCAGACAACACAGGACCCACCAAACCAACAGACACCACCCCCTCCTAATAGCCCCCCTGTCAGCTCCCCTGATAGCCCTCTTGACAACGCCCACACATCCACTGAGGACACACAAAAGCCAGAGATTGTGCTCCTCAGTGGAGAAGCTTTTTCCCAAACACAAAGTAGCTAAACTCTGGTGCCCAAACATTAGGCATGCCCTGGAGCTGTTGTCAGAGGACAGACTAGGGTCCAGCCACATCATAATTCACACAAGTACAAATGACCTGAGGGCCCAGCGGGAAAGGGTGCCTTAAAACCTAATGTCTGCCTGGCCAACTACTCCACACTGGACTCGAACAGCCTTTACGACCAGGTTCACCTCTACAAGGCACAAATCCCAACTTTTGCCAGAACCCTGAAGGACATCACACTCAACTGTAGGCCCAGCACCTCACATAGGAGCGACAGAGCAATGGACACTCCACCTAGACCAGCGAAACACCCTCGCGGACCTGCAAGACCCCCTCCTAAAGGACCTGCTCATCCTGGAATCTACAAGGTCTGAGGTCATCTGCCTTTGGCCTATAGAGCAGGAACTCAGACTTCATCAAAGATATTGGAAATACAGACATTGGCATCCTACAAGAAACATGGTATAAAGGTTACGGTTGCACACTGGTTGCCCTCTAGATTACAGAGAGCTGGTGGTCCCATACTACCAGGTGTGAAACAGGGAAGAGATTGAGGGGGTATGCTAATCTGGTATAAAGCAGTCAAAACAGGAACATTTTACATCTGGCTAGAAATGAGTAAGGAAATTATCTCAGCAGAGAAAAATGTCCTCACGTGTGCTACCTATATCCCCCCAATATAATCCCCATACTTTAACGATGACATCTTCTCAATCCTTGGGGGGGAGATCAACCATTTCTAGGTACACATATAGCTCATGTCTTGGCAGTAGTACTGTAAACTACTTTATCACTGACCTCAACCCAGAGTCTCTTAGAGCGTTCACAGTCAGTCACTGACACCCCTATCAGATCACAGCAAAATCACACTCTACTTAAACAGATCTATGCTCAATCATGAGGCATCAAAGCCAAAGGAACTTAATAATATTAAGAAATGCTATAGATGGAAGGAAAGTAGTAGTGTTGAAATCTACCAAAAACTATTAGGCAACAACAAATTCAATACCTCCTGGACAAAACGTTTCACTGTAATAGTGAAGGTGTAAACTTGGCAGTAGAAAACCTGATCAATATATTTGACCTCTCAGCTTCCCTATAAAATCTAAACATTTCAAACAGAAAACCGAAGAAAATGAACGACAATGACAAATGGTTTGATGAAGAATGCAAAAACCTAAGAAAGAAATTGAGAAATCTATCCAACCAAAAACATAGAGATCCAGAAAATATGAGCCTACGCCTTCACTTTGGTGAATCAATAAAACAATACAGAAATACACTACGGAAAAAGAAGGAACATTACGTCAGAAACCAGCTCAATGTAATTGAAGAATCCATATACTCTAACCAGTTCTGGGAAAATTGTAAAACACTAAACAAACAACAACACGAAGAGCTATCTATCCAAAACAGAGATGTATGGGTAAACCACTTCTTTAATCTTTTTGGCCCTATAACAAAGAACAAAGAACAAATAAATGTACATTGAATGAACTACAGGACAAAATACAAACCCTCCAACCCAAAAAGGCCTGTGGTGTTGATGGTATCCTCAATGAAATCAAATATACAGACCACAAATTTCATTTGGCTATACTTAAACTCTTTAACATTATCCTTAGCTCTGGCATCTTCCAATATTTGGAACCAAGGACTGATCACCCCAATCCTCAAAAGTGGAGACAAATCTGACCCCAATAACTACCGTGGGATATGTGTCAACAGTAACCTTAGGAAAATCCTCTGCATTATCATTAACAGCAGACTAGTTCATTTCCTCAGTGAAAACAATGTACTGAGCAAATGATTAATGGGCTTTTACCAAATTACCGTATGACAGACCACGTATTCACCCTGCACACCCTAATTGACAAATAAACAAACCAAAACAAAGGCAAAGTCTTCTCATGCTTTGTTGATTTCAACAAAGCATTTGACTCAATTTGGCATGAGAGTTTGCTATACAAATTGATAGAAAGTGGTGTTGGGGGAAAAACATACAACATTATAAAATCCATGTACACAAACAAAAAATGTTGGCTAGGGCACTAGTACACAAACAACAACGAATTGGCTAGAATAAGTCAAATGTTTACAAAAATTTAAAAAATAATGGTGTTCCAAAAAAGGTCCAGTTGCCAGGACCACAAATACAAGAGGAGAGACGGACCACTCATCTCACTGTCTGTCCCAACACAGAGAGAGAGAGAGAGAGAGAGAGATAGAGAGAGAGAGAGAGAGAGAGAGAGAGAGAGAGAGAGAGAGAGAGAGAGAGAGAGAGAGAATAAGATACTGTTTAGACTTTTAAGGCACTTAATTCACCAGGCTAAACAGATTAGTATTACAAAAGAATGAGAGAGAGAAAAATAGGATTTGTCCTGTCACCAACCTGAGAGACAGATATATGGTAGATAAAACACCTCAGTGATTTCTTCACTCTTCTCTCCTCTACATTTTCTCATTACTTCTCCTCATTTGGTTTTCCTAAGTGTCAAGGTTATTGATATTACGGCTCTTAAGTATACCTGTGTACTTGCCTCTGCCTCACCAGTATAGTCTAGTTAATCACTTATATCAGTCCTGTTTGGTTTTGACAACATCTTTTATTCATTGCCAATAAAGCGTAATGAAGTCGGAATTGAATTGAGTGAGAGAGAGAGAGAGAGAGAGAGAGAGGGAGGGAGGGAGGGAGACAGAGAGAAAGATGCAGAGAGTGAAAGAGAGAGAGAGAGAGAGATCTGAGAGAGAGATCTGAGAGAGAGATAGAGAGAGAGAACGAGAGATAGGGGAAACATTGTAATGGAGAGATATCAATAGAGATCGGTAAACAAAAGAGATCTGATATTGTTGCATCCATTTATCCAATATATTTAATAGCTCAAACAAAATATTGTCATATCATCGACATGGAGGATTGGATCAATGGGCTCCTATTGGCTATGTCTGGATGTTCCCTGCAGTGCAGAAGTGGTTGGATACAACATGCAAATACTCATCCTTCCTCACCTGTGTTGTGTTGAGTGAACAGGATGTATCTGGGTTGAGCTTTGTTCTTCTGCTGGGGGATTTAGAGCCCTCATGTCCTTGTGTACAGCACAGTTTCCTGGTTTAACCTGGCATATGTGGAAACTATGCCCGACTGAGCACATCAACCAACCTGTCCGTGGAAAATGTCGTCCCGACGGCAGGGACATCAGTAGCAAGCTGTCCAGTCTGGCAGTAACAGCATCCAAAATATTCTGGTGCCCACTCTCCAACCTCTCTCCAACCTCCGTCAGTGTTCCCTTTACCTCTCACCCACCCATGACCTCTTACTCCTTTATTGATTCACTTCCTCATCACACCCTCTCAATGCCCTGTTTCCTGATTCACTTCCTCATCCACACCCTCTCAATGCCCTGTTTCCTGATTCACTTCCTCATCCACACCCTCTCAATACCCTGTTACCTGATTCACTTCCTCATCCACACCCTCTCAATGCCCCGTTACCTTATTCACTTCCTCATCCACACCCTCTCAATGCCCCGTTACCCGATTCACTCCCTCATCCACACCCTCTCAATGACCTGTTACCAGATTCACTTCCTCATCCACACCCTCTCAATGCCCCGTTACCTGATTCACTTCCTCATCCACACCCTCTCAATACCCTGTTACCTGATTCACTTCCTCATCCACACCCTCTCAATGCCCTGTTATCTGATTCACTTCCTTATCCACACCCTCTCAATACCCTGTTACCTGATTCACTTCCTCATCACACCCTCTCAATGTCCCGTTACCTGATTCACTTCCTCATCCACACCCTCTCAATGCCCCGTTACCTGATTCACTTCCTCATCCATACCCTCTCAATACCCTGTTACCTGATTCAGGGCATACCTCCGTCACCTCTACCCATATACTTCTGCCCATCTCGATTCTCTTTCTTTCCTCATCTCTCTATTCCCCTCTCTTTCTCCTTGTTATCTCTCTCTCTCTCTCTCTCTCTCTCTCTCTCTCTCTCTCTGTTGGGACAGACAGTGAGATGAGTGGTCCGTCTCTCTTCTCATCCTCTCATATCAGACAGAAGAGTGGATCAAAGTCTTCCCTCTGACATTTGTTGAAATACCACAGTGTCTGCCCATCTTTCTGGACTATCTTAACTACCACAACCCCATTAAAGTTTCACCCCTCTACCAGTGACATCGAGAGTGTGGGTGTTGTTATTTAGTCTGGTGACATACCTTTTGATAAGTGACAAAGCAAAGGAATTAGAAAGTGATTGAGTGAGAGTGTGTAAGTTTCTGTATTATGTCAGTAGACACTTGTGTAGCTCTGAGGGGAAGGGCTGTGTAGGCCCTCTTCTCCCTTTCCTATAGCCTTCTGCCATAACAATACTGTAGCGATGCCATCACAGGAGGTTCAGGGTTTTGTAGCTCTATGTGGCTCAAAGTGGCTTGATCTGCTCTCTGACAAATGCCTGGCCTTATCTAGAGGTCAAAGGATTTTCAACATTGTGAAACTGTATGAATCGGAGCCCTAATGGCGGTCATTTGTTTCTGCCATATTGGATGGGCATTGGAACCCTTCACAGAGAAGGAAGCCATACCGGGCCATAGTTAAGGGCCATCCATACATCATGAGGGTAATCTCATAGAAAACACAGGGAGAATATAAAGAGAACCATCTGAAAACCTCAAGGCTAATGGTCCAGCGCTCCACAAGACTGCTTCTCATCAACGTTGCCTGGAATGAGGTCTGTGTGTGTGTGTGTGTGTGTGTGTGTGTGTTTGTGTGTGTTCTGATAGGAATGACAATGGCATATGTCAAGAAAGGGAGAGACAAAGAGTCACACAGACACACATACACACACGCACACACACACACACACACACACTCGCACACGCACACACACACACACACACACACACACACACACACACACACACACACACACACACACACACACACACACACACACACACACACACACACACACACACACACACACACACACACACACACACACACACACACACACACACACACACACAGTCTTGTACAGCTAACCTTGTGGGGACACACAATTCAGTCCCATTCAAAATCCTATTTTCCCTAACCCCTAAACCTAACCCAAACCTTAACCTTAACCTTAACCTTAACCCTAAACTTAACCTTAACCCTAAACTTAGCTCCTAACCCTAACCCTAAAACTAGTTCCTAACCCTAAACCTAATTCTAACCCTAACCCTAATTCTAACCTTAAACCTAAACCCCCTAGAAATAGCATTTGAGAGGAGTATAGATTGTGTAAGTGAGATAAATTGGGTATGGGGGCGAGAGAGAGCAAAAGAGAAGAGACACAAAGTTGATTTTGTTCTGGTGGTTTTTCACCGCACCTGTATACGTGCTCTTTTTACCGAATTACTTCATGCACCAACTGTAGAATGAAATTTGTACATTTTCGAACTATTGTCTCTCTAATGCCTGTAACAACACCTCAAATATGTGTGAAAACGTTTTCAGATGTGTTTAAAAAGTTAGAAGTTATTGATTGTTTTATTTAGTCTTATATGGTGTTATTGGCATCGAGAGGGAAGGCAACCCATAGACTTTTCCGATCTGTCTTTGCTTGAAAAGCGACCGCTTGGTTAGAATAGTTTTTCAGATTGACTATAATATCATACTACTGTATTCACCAACTATTTAATGCAACAGACATATTCCATTCGTTTCAACATCGGGAGTGTTTATTTCATTAGGTGACTCACTTGTTTCTTGTCCAGAGTTTTCCCAAAGACTGTAACATGAAACACCACCATCACAGTATAACACATCCGATGATTTGCACGGTTGTGACGTCACGTCTCGACACAGCAAAGGTAGAGTGCTTACCTCCAGAAAATATCCTGAGTAGAGGATTACAAGCCTGGCTACACCATACACACACATACACATACACACATGCTCACATGGACATTAACACAAACACACATACACGCACAACCTTACCCCTGAATAAAAACACACATTAGACCTTCTCCCCTGTCTTCTCCCCTGCGTTCTCCCTTGCCTTCTCCCCTGCCTTCTCCAATGCCATCTCCCCTGTCTTCTCCCCTGTCTTCTCCCATGCCTTCTCCCCTGTCTTCTCCCCTGACTTCTCCCATGCCTTCTCTCCTGCATTCTCCCTTGCCTTCTCCCCGGCCTTCTCCCATGCCATCTCCCCTGTCTTCTCCCCTGTCTTCTCCCCTGACTTCTCCCATGCCTTCTCTCCTGCATTCTCCCTTGCCTTCTCCCCGGCCTTCTCCCATGCCATCTCCCCTGTCTTCTCCCCTGTCTTCTCCCCTGCCTTCTCCCCTGCCTTCTCCCCTGTCTTCTCCCCTGTCTTCTCCTCTGCCTTCTCCTCTGCCATCCATTACTTTGTGTGTGTGCACGTGTTTGTGTGTTGTGTGGTGCATGGGTAAACCACTTGTGCGCTGTAACACTACCAAACAATACAAGCTGTAATTGAATCACACCGGGATGGAATGAAAAGATCCAGGGCTGTTGAACAGGCCTACCTACGCCCACTCTAATCCAATTGCATATCACACAAAAACACAACTCTAGCTTGCTATTGTGCAACTATACAAGCTTTCTCCCCTGCAAAAAGCTGTCCATTTTGTCTGCCTGCGATGGTGGAGAGAGGATAATCCCACAAATCTGCAATGGAGAGAGGGATTGAAAGAGAGAGAGAGAGAGAGAGAGAGAGAGAGAGAGAGAGAGAGAGAGAGAGACAGAGAGAAAGAAAGAGAGAGAGAGAGATAGGGAGAGAGAGACAGAGAGAGAGAGAGAGAGAGAGAGAGAGAGAGAGAGAGAGAGAGAGAGAGAGAGAGAGAGAGAGAGAGAGAGAAGAGGAGAGGGGTGGAGATAGAGAACTGCTAGGCACTTCTCTGTGTCTTCATGGGGGACGTAGAGAGAGTCAGGAATCTCTTCTGTAGATGTCAAAGGTGATTGGAACAGTATTTGTCAATGATTTAAATGGTAGTGTGTGTCTGTTTAACGGAGGGATTAATTTTGACCGGGCAAATAAAATGCAGTTATGTTAATAGTAACCGTATTCACTCAAAAGTCTTGGAATTAGTCATTTTTTTATGCATAAAATGTAATTGAATTTCACACTATGCATATATAAGAGATTACTGTCAATGGATATATGACCAACAACGATGTAATATTTCAACTGTTGCGTATCAATTGTGTTTTGAGTGATTGTAAATTCAGCGTGTATTATTCGAGGCACTAGTCTTACGGCAGTGTGTCAAACACAGGAGGTTGGTGGCACCTTAATTGGGGAGGACGGGCTCGTGGTAATGGCTGGAGTGGAGTAGGTGAAATGGTATCAGATACATTACACACATGGTTTCCATGGTTTCCTTGTGCTTGATGCCATTCCATTTACTCCGTTCCAGCCATTATTATGAGCTGTCCTCCCCTTAGCAGCCTCCACTGGTGTCAAAGTGTGTGAGACATTGAATACTGAATAAGGCGTGTGTGTGTATGTGTTGGTGTGTGTGTGAGTGTGCTTGCATGCATGCTTGGTGGTGTGTATGTGTGTTGTGGTGTGGTCAGTAAGCCCAGCCGGTCAGTGAGTCAGGCAGCAGACAGGCACCCTTGACTCCAGGCTGCTTCGGTATTCCA
Organism: Thymallus thymallus; assembly: GCA_023634145.1. Lineage (NCBI taxonomy): Eukaryota > Metazoa > Chordata > Actinopteri > Salmoniformes > Salmonidae > Thymallus > Thymallus thymallus. The sequence continues at coordinate 34,364 of JAKYLM010000290.1, forward strand.
GTCCCTCTCTCTCCCACTTTCCCACTCTGTCCCTTAATCACAACCTGGCTGTGGAGCTGGAATACTGACCCTTTCATTCTTTGGTGGTGTGTGTGTGTGTTCCTCTCCCCTCTGTGTGCCTCACTATCTCACTCTCTCTCGTTCTCTGGGGTTACCGGTCTGGGGTTAGCGGTCGAGGGTTAGCGGTCAGGGGTTAGCGCTCTGGGGTTAGCGGTCTGCGTTGCATCCTATCAACACAGCTCATCCATAATTCCAGCAGCTAAGGGGACAACACCTCCACTGCCAAATGAACAAGGGATCAATACTACTTTATTTCAGGGACAAACAATGGTGACTCTCTCTGTTTCTCTCTCTCTCTCTCTCTCTCTCTCTCTCTCTCTCTCTCTCTCTGCTTCTCTCTCTTTGTTTCTTTCTTTCTCATTATGGTACCAGAAAAGCTTGTAAGAATAACTAAAGTTCTCTCTTTCTCTTTTTCACTCTCTCTTCCAGTCTCTCACGTCCCATCTCTCTTCTCTCTCTCTCTCTCTCTCTCTCTCTCTCTCTCTGCATGCTGGGAGCGGAAGTGAGTTGAGTGTTTGGTGCGTGGTTGTGAGAGCGACTGGTTTCCAACTGCTTTGCTACGGTTTGTCTTTTTTGAATGTTCACAGTTTTCACATTATTTAGCATTACATTACACTATAGAGTGGTGTTTTGGAATAGTTGTTTGAAAGGGTGAGGGCGTCAGCCAGCTTTAAGCTGATATGGCCACTCAAGGTAGAAAGGGGTTTGATTTTGAGCAACTCACGAGGAGGCATGGGGTGAAGATTGTACCCGCGATTGCCTGCTCAGTGGAAGAGTGCTCTCTGGCTGTGGGATCGGTAGTTGGTTATAAGTGCGTAAAATCATCTTCGCAAATGAATGGTTCTATTATATTGTTTTTGGACAGTGTAGTTAAAGTACATACGTTAGTTGAACAGGGTATAGCGCTGTTGAACAAGTGTTTTCCCTTTGGTAAATCCGGCAAGGAAGGTAATCCTTTCTAATGTGCCACCTTTTCTTAGAGATTCCACGTTGGAAAGAGAACTTTCACGGCACGGTCAATTGGTCTCGGCGATTAAGAACATTTCAATGGGGGGGAAATCTCCCTTAATGTCACATGCCGTTTCGCACAGGAGACAAGTATAAATGATTTTGTAAGATGATCATGATGATATGAACATAGTTTTTAAGTTCAAGATAGAGGGGTTTGATTATGTAATTTTTGCATCAACTGACTCAATGAAATGTTTTGGATGTGGGAGGGAGGGACATCTAGTGCGGTCGTGTCCAGAGAAGGAAACGGTCCTGACAGGTGGGACAAAAAATCCACATAGCACAACCTCAAATGTCAACCCAGATGAAAGTGAGACAGCAAATAGTCATGAAGGGGAGCAGGGTCATGTGCCAGGGGCCAGGAGAGAGGTGGAGAAAAATCTAAAGAGAAAAGGTAGAGAAAGGGAAGATGAGAATAAAAAGATTAACGGAGAGACCGCTACGGCAGTCGCTGAGTCAGTATTAATAGAGGTGGAAATACCGACTTTGGAAGATGAGGGTGTTTTCAAAATACCTGCTACCAGGCGGAAATCAGAGAGAACAACTCAGATTTCAGAATCTAAGAGAAAATTAAAAAGAGAAGAACTTAAAACTAAACAATCAATGGAAAATACTAGTGAAGACGTAAATAGTACAGCTGACGAATCGTCTGCTTCTGATAGTGAGGGCGGCTATTCTGATTCGTCCACACAGAGTGGGAAGGGCTTGGAGGGTGGTTACACTATAGAAATGATTCAAACATACAAAAGGGAAGAAAAATGTGCATGTAGAAGAACATTTTCCTGATCGTAATGCTTTCATCCGGTCTGCAAGTTCTTTCATGAAAAACGTTGGTGAGTCACTGACTTCGCAAGAAGGTTATAGGTTGAAAAAAATGGTTCAAAAGTTGAAAAACCAACAACTTGCAAATGAAGTCGAAATGACATAGTCATAAGTACCGCAGGTTTTTGTTTTATTTTGTGAGCTGGTTTAGTTTCTTTTTCATTTATATCATGCAGGACATTAAGTTCTCCTCTTTAAACCTCAATGGTGCAAGAGACATTAAAAAAAGATCAATGTTTTATGAACTGCTGAAAATGAAAGGTATAGATGTAGGTTTTGTACAAGAAACACATAGTGATGCGGGTAATGAGGTGGAATGGAAGAGAGAGTGGGAGGGACAGGTGGTCCTTAGTCACAAGACTAACATGAGTGCAGGTGTAGCTATCTTATTTTCTAAGAATTTTACACCCACAGATTATAAGGTGGAAGAGGTAGTGCAAGGTAGACTGCTTAAGGTAAAAGCAAAAATGGAAAATATTGTAATGGTTTTTATTAATGTCTATGCACCAGTGGTGGCAGTAGAGAGAATTTTATTTCTGGAAAAACTCTCTGACACAATAACAAACTGCAGTGGGGAGGAATATTTGTTTATTGGTGGTGATTTTAATTGCACTGAAAAAGAGATGGATTAGAATCATGTTGAACCTCATATGGCATCACGCCGTAGCTTTGCTCGCTTAGTAGAAACCCATGATCTTTGTGATGTATGGCGTAATTTACATGGAACTGATAGACAATATACTTGGACACATGTAAGAGACAACTCCATCTCTCTAGCCAGGCTAGACAGGGTGTATTGTTTTGAGCATCACTCTCAAGTCTTTAAAAATTGTTATATAACCCCAGTAGGGTTTTCAGATCCCAGTTTAGTCACAGCTGTACTCTTTATTAATTATGTAAAGCCCAGGAGTGCCTATTGGCATTTGAATACCTCCCTATAAGGTGATGCTCATTTTAAGAAGTGTTTTTGTTATTTTTGGGAGATTGAGATCTCAAAAGCGTCTCTTCACCTCCCTTCAGAAGTGGTGGGATGTGGGCAAAGTTCAAATTCAGCAATTTTGCGTACAAGACCCTTTCAATGTCACCAGACAATTAAAAATTTGGAGAAGGAAATTGTAGAACTACAAAATATTGCAGAGTCTACAGGAGAACAAGGTCATATTAAGACACTTAAATCAAAACAGACATCTTTGGTTGAACTGCTGGATATCAGAGCGCAAGGGGCACTGGTGAGATTTAGGTTTCAGAGTATCTCTGAAATGGATGCCCCATCTAGGTTCTTTTTTGTTCTGGAAAAAAAGAAAGGTCAGAGTAGAATAATGCACTGCCTTCGCTCTGCCTCTGGACAAGAACTCAAGAGCCCTCAAGAGATCCGGAAAAGGGCTGTAGAGTTTTATGCAGAGCTCTACACTTGTCAAAGGGTAGAAGCTCCAGAGGTGGAACAACAGTTTTATGAGTGTTTACCAAAAGTGTCTGTGGAAACTAATAAAGAGTTGGAGCTTCCATTGTCATTGGCAGAACTATATGCTGCAATTAATGGGATGGAGAGTGGTAGAGCTCCTGGCATTGATGGGCTACATGTTGAATTTTATAGGTCTTTTTGGGGAACAATTGGTGAAGATCTGCTGGAAGTACTCAGTGACAGTTTAGCTGAAGGGTTGCTGCCGCTGAGTTGCAGGAGAGCAGTCATCACATTGTTGCCAAAAAAGGGGGATTTACAAGAGTTCAAGAACTGGAGGCCTGTGGCTTTGCTTTGTACTGATTATTCAATTCTCTCCAAGGCACTTTCCAACAGGTTTAGAGAGGTGATGGAGCAGATTATACACACAGATCAGTCCCACTGTGTTCCCGGAAGGTCGATCTTAGATAATATTTCACTAATACGGGATTATTCGGCTTAAACTCTGGTCTTATTTCTATAGATCAGGAAAAAACATTTGACCGGGTTGAACACCTATATCTTTGGCGCACAATGGAAGCATTTGGATTCAGCTCTGGTTTCATTGCCATGATCACGATGCTGTATGGTGACATTGAGAGTGTATTGAAGATCAATGGTGGTTTGAGTGTGCCTTTTAAAGTGGGTAGAGGAATTAGAATTTGAACTTTGCCCACATCCCACCTCACAACTGAGGTGTCACCAAGTATGTCGCTGAAGTCAAAATCAGTCAAAATCTGGTCCAGCTGACAGGCCCAACACTGGAGGAGACAGATCCAGTGGCAGAAAGACTTGGGGTGAAGTCTAAGAGAGCGGTTGGGCATTTGTTGGAGAAATACAGAAAAGTTTTGTCAACAGAGGATTGGACACTACTCAACAAATGGACAGGGGGTGCCTCAAACATAAAATAACCCTTTCCAGTATTGGGTTTTGACCTCAGCACTCTAGGGGAGCAGACACCAACACCTCCTCCTGCAGTGGGTGGGGATGAAATAGTAGAATTGAACACAGATACTGGAAAAGGGTTTTACAAACTTGTAAAACCTTGTGAAGGTCCTAAATAAAAGAAAACTAATTAATATAATTGATACTCCATGGAGAGACAAACTTGGTGTCCAACCAGAGGTAAAGCCAGCATGGAGGGCCCTGTACAAACCTCCACTGACCAAGTGGGCGGGGGATCTGCAGTGGAGGCTGGTACATGGGATTGTAGCAGTAAATGCTTTTGTGACTGTGATTAATCCATTGTGCTCAAGTCAATGTCCTTTTTGTAAATGTAGGGAGACTAAATTCCATTGTTTTCTAGAATGTGATAGGCTTAAACCACTTTTTCTTGTATTGGGGGGGGGAAGTTTTCAATTCTGCTCTTTTTATTTTTGGTTATCCGTACTCCAGAAAGTTTAGATCAAAATGCCAACAGCTACATTTTCTGATAGGACAAGCTAAAATGTCCATATATTTGAGTAGGACACGTAAAATTGAAAATGGAGATGGACCCCTAGTGGAAGGACCTTTTAAAGCAATGACAAAAGCAAGAATCAAGCTGGATTATATGTATTTTAGAGAAATTGATAATATACAGGGGTTTGTAAATACATGGGGAGGTGGACTGTGTATGATGATGGGGGAGGAATTAAGATTTGTTGATTAAGTTAAGAAATATAATTCACGTAGGATGTTGACATGGTGACTGTGTTTGTCCTGATGATTGTGTTGTGTGTGATTGTATTGGTGCAGTTGTTATAACCAACTGTTGATGCAATAAAGGTGTGTAAAAACTCTCTATCTCTCTTTTCTTTCTCCCCATTCTCTTGCATTTTTTTGTTATTGAGCTGTTTTCTTCACACAGGCAGAGAAAAGGGTTGTGACAAATCCATAACAGCAGCCTGTTCACCTCAGCTGAACTCTCTGGTTACAGCGCTATTTGGAAACATGTCAACCTACCAACCTACCACATGATTTCACACATGAATGGACAATCTCATGGAGATAGTCTTTGTTGGAGGGACACACTAAAGATTATCTGTACATCAACAGCCATGTTATGAGTGAGGAAAGTGTGTTGTGAGTGAGGAAAGTCTCTCCCTCTCTGTCTCTGTGTAGAACGTAGAACATAGGCTCTCTTGGATGAGAGAGCAGAGAGGAGAGATAAGGACAATCCTGATCAGATCTCAGGGACACTCTCTCAGGATAGAGCTACTGTGGAATTATAGACTGAATCCTACAGCTATTGGCCTCTATCTGCCTTTGTAGACTCATGGTGGGGTGTGTGTGTGTGTGTGTGTATGTGTGTACCAATGGAGGCTCCTCAGAGGAGGAAGGAGAGGACCATCGTCCTCAGTGAATTTCGAACAAAAAATAAAAATATATAATATATAAAATAAATATATTCACTTCACCAAATAACTGATTAAAACACACTGTTTTGCAATGAAGGTCCACAGTAGCCTCAACAGCACTCGGTAGTGTAGCACTATGGTGTAGCCGGAGGACAGCTAGCTTCTGTCCTCCTCTGGGTACATTGACCTCAATACAAAACCTAGGAGGCTCATTGGTGTGTGTTGTCACTAGAGCAGAGAGGCTGACAGAGGAGAAACAGAAAGTTTGTGAGTGACCGATTAACTAGGTTTCCATCAACCTTTTTATGCAGTAAAGTAATGTTGCATAAAAAACGTTTTATACTCCTTTACAATAAATATCAACGGTCTTATTCTGGTGACATGATGATCAATGATTGGCTGCCGTTTGACAAATAATAATCTCGTCATGTAGGCTATAATCACACTGTATCTGCAAGCTGTTGGCTAGAGCGCAACTGCCAAGACCAGAGGTGGCACATTCGCTATGTAATTCAAAAACATTGTGGTGACAAAACAATCAGTTGACAAAAGAGTGACAAAACAATCAGTTGAAAATGCAATGAAAGCCCATTTAACTTGTATTTCTTAACTTGTATTTCCTAACCTTTTATCTGCAACAAGTCAATGTGATGTAAACATCTCTGGTGGGAAAAATATTTTTATGCCAATTTTAGAATGTTCGCATGAAAATATCTCTCTCTCTCTCTCTCTCTCTCTCTCTCTCTCTCTCTCTCTCTCTGTATCTCTCTCAGAACTCAGAGAAAGAAATAGTCTGTAGCCTAACGTGCCAGTGCCTTTACTCCCATGAAGCACGGAGAGCAAATTAATTCAAGAGCATAATGTCCCACTTTTCCTTCAAACAGATCTAATTTCACATGCCTGTTTGCTCAACCAAATCCAGCTTGAACAGGGACCAAGTCTCATCTCAGTCTTGCAGTAGGAAAGTATAGACACAGTAAACCTTTTAATACCTTTTTATTGGGTAAGCTTTTTGAGACGACTGAGTCTGAGTAAGGCATCATCAGCCGAACCGGAGCTGCCTGCGGGGTCCCTGAGAGAGGGAGAGCAGTAGCGGTGATCAGCTGATGATGCCTGGGCCCTTTCGGAGGTTAGGATGAGATGTTATCCTGCTGCCGTCACCATATGAACATACCCCTGTAGTGCACTTAAGGACACACACACACACACCCTAACACATACACACAGTTACGCAAGGACCAACTTTCATAATTCATTGTATTTAATTACTGTTTCTTAATACCGATGACGGAAACTCCACTTAAGCAATGGGGGAGAACAGGGGAGCGTATGTTCAATTCTGACAGGAGTTTGCACATTTTGCATATCCCAACGCTCCTGAACTCACTCACTCACTCATCCATAATGGAGGCACTCCCTTTGTCTGAGGGAGTGCCTCAGACAAATGAAGGACACCGCCCTGCAGGGCTAGCTCCGCCTCCGCTGCCATGGTTACCTGGGACTAACTGTCATGATTCTCTGTTGCTAATATCTAGCCTTCACAAAGATTAGGATCACTTAGAAACAATGTTTGTGAAGGATTTGGGCTGAGGTTATTTTTGACCATGTCGGTGGGAGAGAGCAATGTTTGAAGATGAGTGAAGAGAAAAAAAGTATCTGAAGTAAAGAAAAGTTGTTCTGTTCTTTATTGGTATGCTTACTAAAGTTAAGCATCAAATCCTGCGGTGTGTATCCAACATTAAATCAATACCTTTAGTACTCGCAAAACACAAGTCTCAACGTCAACAGTGAAGAGGCGACTCTGGGATGCTGGCCTTTTAGGCAGAGTTGCAAAGAAAAAGCCATATCTCAGACTGGCCAATAAAAATAAAAGATTACGATGGGCTAAATAACACAGACACTGGACAAAGGAAGATATGGCTTTTTCTTTGAAACTCTGCCTAGAAGGAGTCGCCTCTTCACTGTTGGTGTTGAGACTGGTGTTTTGCAGGTACTGTTTAATGAAGCTGCCAGTTGAGGACTTGTGAGGTGTCTGTTTCTCAAACTAGACACTCTAATGTACTTGTCCTCTTGCTCAGTTGTGCACCGGGGCCTCCCACTCCTCTTTCTATTCTGGTTAGAGCCAGTTTGCGCTGTTCTGTGAAGGGAGTAGTACACAGCATTGTACGAGATCTTCAGTTTCTTGTCAATTTCTCACATGGAATAGCCTTCATTTCTCAAAACAAGAATAGACTGACGAGTTTCAGAAGAAAGTTCTTTGTTTATGGCCATTTTGAGTCTGTAATCGAACCCACACATGCTGATGCTCCAGATAGGCTTTAGAAAGTTTTATTGCTTCTTTAATCAGCAGAACAGTTTTCAGCTGTGCTAACATGATTGCAAAATAGTTTTCTAATGATCAATTAACCTTTTAAAATGATAAACTTGGAATAGCTAACACAATGTGCCTTTGGAACACAGAAAGGATGGTTTCTGATAATGGGCCTCTGTACGCCTATGTAGATATTCCATAAAAAATCTGCAGTTTCCAGCTACAATAGTCATTTACAACATTAACAATGTCTACACTGTATTTCTGATCAATTTTATGTTATTTTAAGTGACCCCAAACTTTTGAACGGTAGTGTATATTCTATAACTCTGTATAGCTACTACTGCATCATCAAATCAATTATCTAAGTGTTTTTCAGAGATGGACAGAATATTAATGTTTTCTGATGTTAAGTTGCAAATTTCATGAACCTTGATTCATGGTACTGAGTGGGGCGCCAACAGATTTGCTGACAATACTCTCGGAGCTAACAGTTAAAGGAACATAGATTAGCTTACTGACTTGGACTTCACTTATATTTCTCTGGGATATAATATGATTTTCATGTCCTCCGTTGCTTATTATGACAGGGAGGACTGGAGGGCTACCAAACCCAGATTGTCAGTCTCTTAAGCAGTTCACTGTGTTGATGGAGATAGTCCTGGAACCCCTGCGGTTAGGGTGAATTCCATCTCTTTTTTAAGAGTGTTGGTTGCTCCCACAGCAATTCAAAATTGTCACATTCCTGTCTTTGCAAAGTTTCTTCAGGAACTCGGTTAGGGCAGCGAGGCTGCTGTAACATTCCGAACCCATTCTTTAGCACGGCAGTGGGCCAGAGATTATCATTGACAGTGGACCTTGGTCGGCCCACAGGCCGTAGACAGGCTAAAGTCTCTCACCGTCGAGCTGCACACGAGGATGGTGGTCATGATGAAATCCGATGGGGAAGGAAGAGGGAGAACAGAACAGGACTGCCTCAGGCAGGGGGGAGAAAGTGTCCTTCGATCCATGCCAGCCTGACTGACTTCAAACGCACCAGTAGCAGTGGATGGCGTCAGAATCCCCTGTGGAGGAGGGTGCCACTGGTCGGCTGCTGGCTGTTAGTATACTCCCAGGATCAGAGCTGACTCCCGTGGCCGGTAAGATCCGATCCAGCTTTAATAGCTGGATCGGATCTTCTAGGATATATGGAGGCTGGCCAGACTACCTCCCTCCCGACCAGTGTCTCCATATAGTCCCTGGAGTTGAGCTTACCATCTGTCCAGTGGATTGGAGCAGGTCAGCACCGCTCGATTCATCTACACCTTGGCTGTAGGAGGCATTCAGAACTGAGATTCTGAGCTGCATCGATGTACTAAGAAAGCACATGTTGTTTTTCCTGCAGCTGAACTAGCAGCCGGAGAATCTCTACCCTAAGCTGCTTGATGAGGATGCATTTGGGACAGACAAAGAATTCATGTTAATTTATCATTTTCACCTTATCTTCTTTCTCTTGCGTAGAGATCATCTCGCACCTAGCGCACTGGAGCCCAGAAATAGTGGATGCCCTTGGGGAGATCATACCCCATAGTGGATGCCCTTGGGGAGATCGTACCCCATGGTGGACAATGTCCCGCCGTTGTCGTAGCGTGTGGTGCGTACGCCGCCTTATGAATGAGTCATGTCTTACCAACCCATCAGTAAGATTTCAATTGCCTGTCGCACTGCATGCTTATTGCCAGCGGGTAGCAATTCCAATGCATATTATAATTACCCATCAAACATCCACCACAATCTTTTACAGTAGGCTTTGGGTTTCTTTCTGCATATGTATCTTTCTTTTGACGTCAACCCCACCTGGTGTGGGTGGATAAATAGCTCTATTTTCATGTCATGTGACCACAGCATTTATTGGATGACATGAAAACAGAGCTCTGCAATGAACATTACATTTTTCAATCAATTCGGATGATTTATCACTAAGGCCCGCAGAGAGAGAGGGAGAAAGCATAGGTAGGTCAAACAGGTAGACCCAGTCGGCCAGACAGGTAGGTACGGCCGAACCCCCAGATAGGTAGGTCCGGCTGGCCAGCCAGATAGGTAGGTCCAGCGACCCCCGAGATAGGTAGGTCCGGCTGGACAGATAACTGTGTCCTCTTGAAGCCATATTTCAAATTAGTTTTTCACCATCAAATTCTAGTCGCCATTACTCCTTTGTCTCTTAAGTGTTCCAATTTTTGTATTATGTGTGAGGCATTCTGCAGACAGTGTCCAGTGCCAATATATCAGCAATCCTACTCTGAGATGTTTTGTGGATACTGGCCCAGATGTCGCTATGCAGGATAGAGGTGAGCTTGCTGCTCTCTCTGTAGTGACAGAGAGCTTGGAGAAGTCTGTTGACTCTGTAACTTTCTAACCCCTGCAGTAGACTCCCTTCCCCAACTGGCCCTACATACCTGGCAACTGCAAGAGTTAGACATTTACAGAGTTTGGCTCTGAGAGAGGGCTGTGAGATGGTGTGCTAAACGTCACCAGCAGGGAATTTGTAACACCCATTTTAGGCTGGGTGTTATCTTTTAGTATATTAGATAGGTAGGTAGGTAGGTAGGTAGGTAGGAAGGAAGGAAGGAAGGAAGGAAGGTAGGTAGGTAGGTAGGTAGGTAGGTAGGTAGGTAGGTAGGTAGGTAGGTAGGTAGGTAGGTAGGTAGGTAGGTAGGTAGGTAGGTAGGTAGGTAGGTAGGTAGGTAGGTAGGTAGGTAGGTAGGTAGGTAGGTAGGTAGGTAGGTAGGTAGGTAGGTAGAAGGTGCAGGAAAGAGAGGTCTGCCTTTTTAGCAAATCCCTTTGAATTCACCTAACAGATGCTAGAGGAGATGCACAGTGGCCACCTTACCTGCTCCAAAGAGGAGACAGCTATCTCCGCAGCACGTGCAGCTGTAGATATGTTTTAAAGGCTGAACGATCTTTGTACTTCCTAGGTCAACCCTCATTCCCTTCACCTTCTGCAGAGCCTCATCCACAGTCTTCTGACTGTACCCCATACTCATACTGACGTTCAGAAAGAGACACATACAAGGTCAAAGGGTCTTCATCACAACATATTACAGGTCCAAGCCATGGCCATTTCAATATGTTCCCTACTTGCTTCAAATGATCAGGTGTAAACAATTACTGTCAAACAATGTTACTGTTTATCTATGGATTACCTGATGCAACATCCATGATAACAAAAAACTGAATGACATGGCTAAATGTGTTTGCAAACCACTTGAACTGACTTGAGATGTGGGTTGGAAGGAGAGAACACTCACTGAGAGAAGGGGATATCTGGGTACAGGCTCAGCGTGACCACTGGGTCACCAGTCAGAGAGCCTGGGAGGGAGGGGGGAGAGAGAGGAGAGGAGAGACTGTTCCTATCTGGCTGGTCGACTGTTCCCATCTAGCCGGCGGACCGGTCCTATCTGGCCGGTCGGTCCTATCTGGGAACAGCTTGTGACACTCCTTCGACTAACCCAATCCGCCATTCCGAAGCGCGTCCGCGCAGATCTTATAGGAGGACGGGAGAGAGAAAGGTATTATAGGTAAATTATGTAATCAATGTTTTTTTTGTAGATTCTGCTTGATTTTTATACTAAAAAAGTCAAATAAAATCGATGTAAAAAAAAATATAACAAAAAAGGATTCTGCTGTATTTAATATGATATTAAAGCGTCTGGTCATTCGTTAGCGATGTACATTAACAACCCAAACCACTAGACTAGAACAGCAAAACTGAGAAACTAACATTAGCTTTTCACAGATTCACAAATCCAAGTCAGACAAAGAAAAAGAATGCTCACAGGCGTACCGTGATCACCCTACCTGTGTGTGTGTGTGCGTGTGCGTGTGTATGTGTGTGTATAGGTCTTTATTCTTGTGTGTTTTATAAATGTATTTATTCTCTAAGCTGTCAGAACTGTAGAGCCATCAGCTCATAGTTATTCATGTCATTGTGTTGTGGATATTACGGCCCAGCAAATGCCTGAATGGTTCTCCAGCACGCCTTTCATAAAAATAAATCCATAGAAAAGTAAGGAGAGAGCGAGAGAGAGAGAGAAAGAGAGAAAGAGAGGGAAGGAGAGAGAACGAGAGAGAGGGAGAGAGAGAACGAGAGAGAGGGGAGAGAGAGAGAGAGAGAGAGAGAGAGAGAGAGAGGGAGAGAGAGGGAAGGAGAGAGAACGAGAGAGAGGGAGAGAGAGGGAGAGAGAGGGAGAGAGAGAGAGGGAGAGAGAGAGGGGGGTGAGAAAGCGAGAGAGAAAGGGACACGGAAAGAGAGAGCGAGCAAGCGAGAGAGAAGGTAAGACAAAGGGAGAGAGATGTAGAGGGAAATAGAATAGAGAGAGAGAGAGAGAGAGAGAGAGAGAGAGAGAAAGGGGAAGTGAGAGAGGGAGAGAGAAGGTCCTGAAATGAAATGGGTTTTTCTATCAGTGGGAGCTCTCATAAATATTTTAATTGTGTGCTTATAGAAAGGAGCATAGGAGAGAGACAGAGGAGAGGAGAGGAGAGGAGAGGAGAGGAGAGGAGAGGAAGAGGAGAGGAGAGGAGAGGAGAGGAGAGGAGAGGAGAGGAGAGGAGAGGAGAGGAGAGGAGAGGAGAGGAGAGGAGAGGAGAGGAGAGGAGAGAGACAGAAGCGGTGATTGACCGTGACTCCCATGTCCCCGTCCCTGCTGACTCGCAAAGACTTTTGTCCTCAAACATTACCCATACAACATTGCCCTGCCGTCGACACCTGTAAGGCAAAATGGCTGCCACACTAATAGGTTCCACTTAAACATGTTTGACTTAATCAGTGTCCGTGCTTCAGACTTGCTCCAAGACAAGACTGAGTACCCATTCACTCTCCCCATCCGTGTCCACTCCTAATGGGGCTTGAGTGTCTGCTGAAGAGGCCTCTCCTGTCTCCCGAAGCCCCAGGCATGAGTGACTCCCTGAGTGAAGCACCAATCTCCAAGTTTCTTCTAACTCCTGTACGGCCTCTGATTTGACACCAGTCTTGCAGATAATTGGTCGTTCAATGTGCCAAGCCTGGGGAGATGGACGAGTTGTAAAGTTGTAACTTTTTCAGAGAAAAAAACAAAATCGATTGTCCTCATTCCCCCCTGTCCTAGAGTCAGACAGTTATTTGTGGGTTTTACTGACAG
>JAKYLM010000290.1:50000-51937 GCA_023634145.1 Thymallus thymallus
GTGTAGTTTGGAATGTATTATCTGCATGTGTTTGTGTCTGTGTGTATGTCTGTATGTTTGTGTGTGTGTGTGTCTGTGTCTGTGTCTGTGTGCATGTCTGTATGTTTGTGTGTGTGTGTGTGTGTGCATGTTTGTATGTTTGTGTGTTTGTGTGTCTGTGTGTATATCTGTGTCTGTGTGTGTCTGTGTGTATGTCTGTATGTTTGTATGTCTGTATGTCTGTATGTTTGTGTGTGTGTGTGTGTGTGTGTGTGTGTGTGTGTGTGTGTGTGTGTGTGTGTGTGTGTGTGTGTGTGTGTCTGTGTGTATGTCTGCATGTTTGTATGTGTGTGTGTGGTGTACAATATGCATTCTACAGGTGCATGAATTTGTATGTGTGTGTGATTCCTTTATTGACTGTACAGGCTGTGCATGATCAAACCCCCCCCCCCCCCCCCCCCCTCCCCCCTCCCTCCCACCTCCTCTCCTCCTCTCCATCTCCTCCTCTCCTCCTTTCATCCCAGTCGCCAGGAAATGATTGCGGCCCCCCATAAAGGGCGCGGGCACCAAAGGCGAGGAGGTGGTTGGGAACAACAAAGGCAAAGCGGGGAACACAGAGAAGGAACATGTCGCCTTTGGCTGCCTCACTCTGAACGCCCTCTCTCTTCCTCTCTCTCACTCTCTCTCTCCCTCTCTTCAGGCTTAAGATAACGTAATATGAAGTGATGGGCCCTCTTCCCCTTATCCCACTCTCATTCTCTCTCTCTACTCTCGCTTTAATGTTTTCATTTACCGCTTTGGTTTAAGTCAACTCTCACACTGTTTGACCTAGAAGAAGAGAGAGACGGAGAAGAAAAAGCGATTTGAAACTTTTCTTTAATGGATTTGTTGCTTTCTGAAAGGGGTTTGAAGCCACGATATCAATGATATCTGAAAGGGGTTTGAAGCTGCGACATCAATGGCCAAGCAGAACGGTTATTAATAACCGTTGTATCATTATATTTCTATTACAGTACAATTTGTTATACCCCCCTGTCGGGTTGATGAAAAAATAGGGTAATTTCAGCATATGAAATGCAAATAAATCCTTATAGTGATCTGGAAAGAGCCTTTGCATTTAACACGCATATTATTTAATCAGTATTTGATTTCAGATGCGCAGGCTTATCTAACTGAAATCAAATAATATTTTCAACTCCTCAATATTAGCCAGGCAATTTCAGGAGGGCTGAAGAGACTAACAGCCAGGCAATTTCAGGATTGAGATCTTAAGTGTCTTTTCACATTCTCTAATCAAATTGACAAGGTGCTTCCTCCACAAGGACAAACTCTCCTTCGTCCTCGGCGGCAAAATCTGTTTTGTGGCCTAATTTTCTCCCTCCCTCCCTCCCTCCCTCCCTCCCTCCCTCCCTCCCTCCCTCCCTCCCTCCCTCCCTCCCTCCCTCCCTCCCTCCCTTTCTCTTTTCTCTCTCTTTCTCCACCTCACTTTTTTCTCCCTCCCTCCCTCCCTAAATCTCTCTCTCTCTCTCTCTCTCCCTCTCTCTCTCCTCTCTCGCTCTATCTTCCTCCACTCTCTCTCTCAGCTAGTGAAGGAACCACATCTCCCCGTTTGAGATCAAAGTCAGTCTCGCCACGATTAACGAGAAAATGGGGAGGAAATAGGAAACATTAGGGCCTTTTATTTCGACAGGAAATAGAAATGGAACTCACTGACTCTTTCATTGAACCCAACTGTCGCATAATGCTTTTATTCTCGCTGTCTAAACCATGACCAATCAAATGTAATAAGCACTCATAACCTAATTTAACAGTGGCCTGACTAATGGTTATGACAAACAAGGAGTTAGCTTAGCTTTCTAGCTAGCCGATAAGCTTTAGCTAGCATATAGCTACATAAAGCTACAGAAATAACACTAAACTTCTTATAACAATGCTTATGGCAGTGTTATAAACAGCTT